>JAXGGA010015992.1:0-27717 GCA_038373865.1 Uloborus plumipes
ATGAAAATCCGACGAAAACTGGATTTGCATAAGGAACATACATGTACATACATACATACATTTTTATATTTATAGATAAGATGCCCATGTAGTATGAGTTGGGGTAAGTGTGAATTTTCAAAATTCACATTCTTAAGGATGGCCCTCTGTTGAAAAATCTGTACATCTACCATTTTTTTCAGTTTCATTTTCTCAGGTCCTTTATTAAGGTTTTCAAACATAAAATTTGCCGAATAATTCACAAGCAAGAATTTATGGTCTGTTTTACGGCACTTCTCCTAAGGGTAGCACTTGCTTCGCTAGGCGGGATAAGTGTGTCCCTCGGGCCGTTTTCGCCACGTATTTATACTAACCCATTTATGCCCAGTAGCCTAAAAACGGGACGCTTGTTAGTTACTGCATACGAAAACCTGTAATGGATATATCATTTTGCTAAAGCTGTTTTTCACAAGTTAAATTATCCTTCCTCTTGAGAAAACCAGATAGAACCATCAGAGTTTATTTATTGACAGCTATTTTCAGACAAATCAGTCAAGCAACGATCCAGCATGGGTAACCACAGAAAGTAAGCGTTTTTTGCGAACTTATTTTTCATAAAATTAAATCATTTTAAAATGATTTGCTTAAAATTGATCACAGATGCCTTCTGTAATATTACTTTGCAAAAGTAAAGTCAAGTTAAGTCGTATTTTGCGCACATATCTGCTTAATGTCCCATAAACAGGACGTTAAATAACTTAATAAATGTGGCAACGGCGATTTATTTTGTGCCTAAAACGTATGTAAAACATTCCAAGTAAGTTTTAAGCAGATTAAAAATTGAAAAAAATTGTTAAAAAAACTTGGGCATAATTGGGTTAACACTTAATTGGGCATGAGCCATATTTCGGAACTTCAAATTATATTACTTTTTAACCCTTTATGCCCCCACGGGACTCAGAAGTCCCGCTTATATTAATTTAGTATTATGAATCCAAAACGCCTGGAATCAAGCAGAAGCTTTTGAGTACCACTCCTTATACTGCACTGAGAGGCCGACAAATGGTACCAGAGAGCGGAAAGTTTTCTTGGGGGCCCTAAGGCTTGGGGGCCTTAGACCCCCAAAATTTTAAAAACTTTTATACTCGTTAAAAATGTTTTTTGATGTATTTGCAACTCAAAGAACCAAAAAAATATATAAACAATTATTGTTCAATTAATTTGAGATATAAAGGGTTAAATATAGTTCGTATAGTTTTCGTTAATAATTATGATTTTATGCTAATTTAAACGAAAAAAAAACAAATGAAATAAGGAGATGAACTAATTTGAGAATGATTAATTTAATTTTTAGAATGAATTTAAGGAGTGAACACTTCATTAATAAAAGAAGATAAGGAAGCAGGCCCGTCATTTAGGGGGGTCAGGGGGTCAATTGCCCCCCCCCCCGACTTTGAGAAATCAATGTATTTACGTATAAGTGAGCGTGGTTTCTGATGTTTTCCGATGAAATTGCATTATGTTTGGACCCTTTGCCCCCCCCCCCTTCTAGGAAAACTTGAAATGACGGCCCTGTAAGGAAGAGTAATTACCCGAAAAACGATTATATATAATTTTTTATGAAAAACCATGACACTATATACATTAAAACTTTGAATGTAAAAGAAAACATAGATTTTTTTTCTGCCCTCAATTAGCTATGAGATAATATAGAGAATTCGAACTCAACTATTTCAGTTTTTTTTTCATTAATTCTACGTTTTTTCATGGCTTTCAGTTTGGACAGCTGTGATATGCTAAACTATTATTTAAAATTCAAAGGGAGAAAATGGACTTGACTAAATTTTTTAGGCCTTTTCCGATTTTTAATGCTTGAAATACGCTTGAACAGATGTTGGAAATGTATCTCCTTACACCCATGCAAACTTTACCCATCTAATGGAATGCATGCAGTAAACAAAGTTCATGTAACTGATTTTTTAGAAGCAAATTGATACGCACGATTCTTCTCCTGCTTCAATTGATCTTTAATGCGATCTTTAGTTTCGGTTCGTTTGACTGGCCCAAAAAGATTAAGGAAAGATAAGACAGACTCGTTTAAGCAAGAACACTGAAAAGTAACGATTTTTTAAGATTTTAAACTTGAAGAAAGTTAAAAATAATGTTTTCAACAACTATAAATTTCAAATATACAAAAAAGAAAAAAAAAACACCAGCTCGTATGATGCGTGTGTTCGTACCTATGATTTTGTTGTTTCACTGGAGGGGAGGGGGGGGCTTATGACCCTCCTATATCCCGTTGGCTACGCCACTGGCGGATACTTATCGACAGTGTGTCGCTTTTCATTACAGCTCAACAAATAATCGGACTTAACAACGGATGGGCCTCCGATAATGGAAATAATAAACGAAGAATTTGCAAAACTGACTGAAAATGAGGCTAAAGTCGTTAACTAATCAATGCTAAATTCATTTGCATTATTCATTAGACGACTTTATGTGCCATACGTCTTAACCCATTTATGCCCAGTAGCCTAAAAACGGGACGCTTGTTAGTTGCTGCATACAAAAACCTGTAATGAGTATCTCATTTTAATAAAGCTGTTTTCCACAAGTTAAATAGTCCTTCTTCTTGATAAAACCAGTTAGAGCCACTCGTTGGACATCAGAGTTTATTTATTAACCGCTATTTTCAGACATATCACTCAAGCAACGATCCTTCATGTGTAGCCACAGAAAGTAAGTTTTTTTGCGAACTTATTTTTCATAAAATTAAACTATTTTAAAATGATTTGCTTAAAATTGATCAGAGATGCTTTCTGTAATGTTACTTTGCAAAAGTAAAATCCAGTAAGGTCGTATTTTGCTCGCATATCTGCAAAATATCCCATAAACAAGACATTAAATAACTTAATAAATATCATGGATCATTTTGTGAAAGCGGTCGTCAAAACAGAGAACTCAAGTCGAACGGTTGAGTCACAGTGAGTTCCAGACGTGGATCCAGAATTGTTCCAAGGGAGGGGCGACTGATTTTTTTTTTCTTGCTTGCCCACTTTTTTCGCCATGCATACTTGTTAACACATGTTGATTACAAATGTTTTAGTCTTCCATTTTGAAAATTTTCCAGATCAGAGCCCCGAATCCCTGCACCCTTTCCCTTAACCCATTAATGCCTGACATTTTTTTTTCCAAAGATATTTTGTATACTGGTTACAAACAGTGTTTAATCAACAGGAAAAATGATAAAAAAATATCATGTAAAAAATATTTTTTTATTAAGGAAAGAAAAATCGCCCATTAAAAGTTACGATAGACCCCAGAGAGTATATACTTTTTTTACTAATTTTTTTTTCTGCCTACGATATAATATTTAACTAGACATTTTATAAGAAGAAATAAAATCAGCAATGAACATAAACTGGGAAGCTGGGAATAACTTTGAAAACTTGAACTGAAACTGAACGATGTCATTTTGACAAAGATCATATTAAAACCGCTACAGAACACACTTTACAATGGTTATGTGCTGCAATCTGTTAATAACGAATTGAAACAATACCAAAAGGTACTCATTGAACACTATTATTTGGTTAAAATGCTCATTTTGGGGAAATTCAGACCCTTTTTTGGAGCGTCCCTAGAAAGGGACGCTAGGCATTAATGGGTTAATATCCTCAAAGATCAACGAAAATTGCTTTTTTTTTTAACTTCAAAATCTAAAAACTGCTGGAGAAGGTAGGGGCGATAGCCCCCATCACCCCTCCCTTGTATCCGACCTTGATGAGTTCAGGGAGTTTCTAAAGTCTTTGGACTTAGTTTATCATCTTTTGTTCGGACACAATCATTTGTTGCAAGTAAATGCAAAATTATGTCCCAGTATTATTGCAAAATTATGTCCCAGTATTATTGCAAAATTATGTCCCAGTATTATTGCAAAATGATGTCCCAGAAGTTGGAGACAAATATGTTCATTTGGATATGTGTTTGTACCTGCAGTCTAAATGAATGCTGATGCATTAATGCACTACTAAAATATTTTTAAATTGTAAGCTAAAATAGTTTCATTCTTAGTCAATAGCTCCCTGATGGGAGGTCCTCAGGGACTTATCAAAAAACTCCTTATTCGGAAAGTTTTATCTGACGGTTCGCCGAGTTTGGGGAGATAATTGCAGTATTACAACTTTTAAATGCCCGAATACCCTTTTTTACTACTTGTGCGCATACCCGTACTTTTCATTCGGCAAAATTTGGGGTTACATTTGGCATATTAAGAATTTCTACCCTCCCAAAAATTTTAGTTTCAATTTTTTTTTTCAAATAAAATATTCATGCCAGCTGTGCACAAAATTGTTCTGCGGTTAATTGAATGTGAGAGAATCAGTTTATAGAGAGAGCCATGTTAAAAGCAGTACATAAAATTTGATAGTTTTCAATATAGTGGTAGAATGTTTTTTTTTTTTTTTTTTTTGAGTTTCAAGACCGTAGCTTTCAGGATTAAACTCGACAAACAAGTTAAAATAGTCAAAACAAAACAAAAACAACGCCTAACCGACGGGCAGGTAAACATCAGAGGCTCGTCATTTAGGGGGGGGGGGGGGGGCTGTGACGAGATTTTTTTCTGAATATCCCGTACATTTAAGTATGCGATTCAAACCAGTGCCAAAGAGCAAAAACACAAGCGAATACAGTTCACTTCAGATCTAGTCGAAGCCACAATGTGATGCTTTTTATTATTGTTTCTCCTCTTTTTTTCCTATACATGAATATTCTTCTCCAGCCCATTATTTTGTTATTATTACTATAACTTTGCTTCTTTTGAAACAGGTTAATATACAAATATGTCTCTTTGTTTGAGAACTAGATGGCAGCACCATATATAAAACTTTAAGGCTACAGTGGGCACAAAAGATGATTTTTTCAAATTATTGATCTTTATGTCTAAAACTTTGTGTGCTTGTATTATTGCATATTTACTTTTTCTAAAAGCAGTAAAAAAATAGTGCAAAAACAACGAATACTTTTTTTGAAATTCAAAATTAATTTTTTTAACAAAATTTCAAAATGCTCCATGCGTAACATTTATTTTTTCAAACTTTGAATTTCCACTTAATTTCCAATCACTAGGCATGATTGCATAAATCTATGCATTACATGCAATGTTTTGTGTGATAGTTTATAAAAGATTGCTGAAAATGAAAATTTATATGAATTTTCATTTTTCAGATGAAAATTTTCATTTTCAGCCATCTTTTATAAACTATCAAATAAAACATTGCACGTAATGCATTGATTATTTATGCAATCATGCCTAATGATTGGAAATTATGTGGAAATTCAAAGTTTGAAAAAAAAAATTGTTACACATGGAGCATTTTGAAATTTTGTTACATAAATACAAGCACACAAACTTTTGCACCTATAGATCAATAATTGAAAAAATTCATTTTTTTTGTCCACTGTTGCCTAAAGGCAGGCGAAGAAAATGTGATCAGGCCTTTCATTTCGAATTTTTCTAAAGCTCCCGCTCCCTCCAACCACCTGGAATATACTTACTGACGGGGCACAATGACTACACATAATATCACTATTCACCACCAGAGAAAAAACATGAAATGACGCACGTGTAAAAAGGCATAACATTAAAAACGGACCTGAGGCCAGGAAAATATTAAAACATTTTGGAAAAAACAGTTCAAAAATGAAATTATGATGGAAAAAACGACTGAATTAAGGAACTTTCTGAAATCTGAATGCCTGGATATAGATTTATTTGTACTTCTCCCTTTTATTTCTGTTTTAAATTCCGAATTCAATATCTTTGTTAAATTTTCAGTCTCTAGCGATTTGATCAGTACCATCGTTGTGTCCTTATTTCAGAGTATAGTTAAAAACTTAAAATTTATAAACATCATTTTGTAAAGAAAACAGAACAATGATGTTACTGTCATTTGTCAATTGTTACTGTTTTTAATAAAGAAACTTTTGTAAATGAAATTACGCTAGAGCCTTCCTAAAAGTTTGCGCATTCACTTTTAGATCTCCCTAAATGGCACACACAAAATTTCAACTACTAATGTAGGTTCGAACTGCAACACTAATCTAGCTGCTTAGCTTCTAAATTTGATGTTTCTGGGCTTTTTTCTTTAAATCATAGATGATGTTTTTCCTGCAAATGGGTTACAAACTTGAAAAATATCGTTCCACCCCAATGAGTGGTCTCATGAGATCACTCTGACCTCCCCAAAATGTCCTTAATTGGCAAATTTTGTCCGGCGATTCGGCAAATCGAACACGGTTCTAAAATTGCAAGTTAACCCATTTATACCCAGTAACCTAAAAACGGGACGCTTGTTAGTTGCTGCATACAAAAACCTGCAATGGGTATATAAATGGGGTCATTTTACTAAAGCTGTTTTTCACTAGTAAAATAGTCCTTCTTTTTGAGAAAACCAGTGAGAGCCACTATTTGGACACCAGAGTTTTTTTTTTTTATTTATTGACAGCTATTTTCAGACAAATCAGTCAAGCAATGATCCAGCATGGGTAGCCAGTAAGATTTTTTTGTGAACTTATTTTTCATAAAATTAAACTATTTAAAAATGATTTGCTTAAAATTGATCACAGATGTCTTCTGTAATGTTACTTTGCAAAAGTAAAGTCCAGTAAGGTCGTATTTTGCTCACATATCTGCAAAATATCCCATAAACAGGACGTTAAATAACTTAATAAATATGGCAACGACGAACTATTTCAAGCCTAAAATGTGTGTTAACCACCATTCCAAGTAAGAGTTTTAAAGAGATAAAAATTGAAAAAAATTGTAAAAAAAAGCTTGGGCGTAAATGGGTTAAAGAAATCAAAAGTTATAGTGACTTTCTCCTTGTGGGATTCAGGACACTGAAAGTTTTAGTTCCCGATGCTCCTGAGCTCAGAATTGATTTTTAGCTTCTATTTTAAGTTTTCTTTTTTCTTTTAAGCATCGATAATTGAAGGGCTTGGGAGATGAAGCGGTTAGGTGACAAAACACAAATTGCGAGTCATTAAAGTTCGAAGTTTTATTGCTGCAGTTGTTGCAGCTTTTCTGTTTTCTATTTTTGTCACTAGTGTGCGTATGAAATTGTTATTATGACATCTACTTTTTGATGCAACAAGTTTTATTTGCTAACCTGTATAAATTGCTTAACATTGCCTGAGTATAAAGCAGTGAGTAACCGCCCCTATGCAAGGGCTAAGGCAGAAACATGCAATACACCGCCAACTCGGCCATTTCGATTCATGGACAGCTGTTTCGAGCTTATTCTGCTCTCATAAGCATGGAATACGAAATTAGCCGAGTTGGAGGCAAAAATCCTCTTATATATATGGATCGAAATGGTCGAGTTGGCGGTGTATTGCATTGTCCTGAGTGTTCTTTTTTTTTAAATGTAACATAGACCCTTCATCCTCCAAACCCTTCAATTATAGTTTTTTTTAATTTCTTGACTTTACTAGCTGCCAGGGCAGCTAGCAAAGCTTCCTGCGGCATGTTGATGCATAACGTTCCTCCCTAACTTTTACCTTATTCTGATGTTATATTATTTGATATAATTTTATGTTCATAGGATTTTAAGACATACTATGCACTTGGCCAGCTAATGAGTGCCATGTTAGATTCAATTCAGCTGTCGTGCAAAATTTTTATTATAATTATTATGACTGTTTCATATAAACCACGTTGTATAACAATGGATTTAGTATTTAATCATTTAGAACAAATCGATTTAAATTTGAGCAAATGTTTGATGATTTTTCTCAATTTCTCTAGAATCCCTTTACATCAAACCTTATTTAAATTAAAACTAATGAAGCCTGAAAAATGAGGAATCTATCGGTACCTGGATAGACTTTCAGTTCATTGGCGTTCAGGAGAAAGAAGCAGGACATATAAAGATGGATAGAAAGATACTCAGTTTTTAGTATAAGTAGATCTTAAAATAAAGCAGAGTTTGACTCAAAATGGGAAGTTGCTCAAAACCTCTCTTTTAAAAAAATGACGAAATTTTCAGATTATTCAGATTTCGATATGAGTTGGCCCCATCCTTCCTTTCGGCCGATGGTTTTGATCGTTCTGTTCTGCCGCATCTACGCTCGTAGTCTCTTTTGAAAGTGCGTACAAAGTATACTTAAAAAACTTTTCAAATCAGCAAGATAATAAGTGTACTTAAAGGACTTTTTAAATCAGCAAGTTTCTCTGCCGCACCCTGTACTTATAATCAATACTCAGAAATGTTATACAGTTTAGCCTTCGGTATTAAAAAAAATTATTAAATATATTATTTTTATGTTTGCAAAGAACGTGAGTTGTATCCCTATTCAGAGTTACACACATACAAGCAAACAAACCCACATGTGAAACGAATAAAAGCGTATTAAAAAAAAGCAAAATATTTAGATTATTCAGATTTCGATATGAGTTCATCCCCATCCTGCATTTCGACCGATGGTTTTGATCGTTCTGTTCTGCCGCATCTACGCTCGCAAGTCTCTCTTGAAAGAGCGCCAACCTAAGTATAACCCAATCCCTTACGCAGACTTCACAACAACTGCGGACAAATATAGCGCCTGCCTAAAACCGTCCCTCGGATGTGTCTGCCCACAAATCTTCCGCTTGCCTCCAACCGAGCAACGCAGCAGTAGCCACATCCAAACAACCGGCATAAACCCGGAATTTCTGTCCGATTATTCGTCGCCCCGGGTCGGATTTCCAAACACGATTGATTTTCGAGACTGGCAGGGTCTTGACTGACAAGGATTGAGTGCTTGATTGACAAGGTCTTATGCAGAGATGTTTTGAGTGTGGATACTCCTCAGAAATAGGGAGAAGTGAAGAGGGCTACATACAGGTGAGCCTTTCCAACTTGCTGTGATTTTGTACAGTGTAACCTGTTTATCTCGAACCTGCTTATCTCGAAAACCTCTCTATGTCGAAATTTTTTAATTTCCCTGCTTTTACAGCATAGATTTAATGTTTTTTCCCATGTTTATCTCGAATGATTTTTAACAAAAACCTCTATATCTCGAATTTTGACGACTCATTTTTGAATTTCCTCTCTAGTCACCTTTATCAATGGAGACAAAAATCATCTTCTGCACAATCATTCAAAGACTGTTCGTGCTGAAAGGTATGCATTCACTTGCTACCGATACGGTCATCACAATGAGTAAAACGTGGACTCACAACATGTCGTACAGTAAAATATACAACACTATCAGCGCAAAACAATCTATTAAGTATTTGACTTCGTTCCAATTGCTTATTTTTGTAAAATTTATCACAACCTCTGCATCTCGAAACCTCCGTATCTTGAATTTTTCTTCTGAATTCCTAGAAATTCGAGATAGACAGGTTTGACTGTTGAATCGTTGAAACGTGACGTGGACACTTGCCAAGATTCTTCTTAGTCAAAATTTCTCTCAATTAAAATTTTCTCTTTATTTGAATTCCTCTTAATTAAAATTTTCTCTTTATTTGAATTCCTCTTAATTAAAATTTTCTCTTTATTTGAATTCCTCTTAATTAAAATTTTCTCTTTATTTGAATTCATCTTAATTAAAATTTTCTCTTTATTTGAATTCCTCTTAATTAAAATTTTCTCTTTATTTGAATTCCTCTTGATTGAAATTTCTCTTAAATAAAATTTTTATTAAGTAAAATATTTTTTATTATCATTGACTGCAAAATATTTTTGTGAAGTTAAGACATTTTTTTACGCTTTTTTATTGAATTCATATGATGGATTTAAATGTTTGTAGTTTACATATTTTTATCGCTGTTAAATAAATTTATTTTAAAGAACCTGAAAAAAAATGCACGTTTTATTGAACTGTGACTATGATTGAAACGGTCATTTTCGAAATTCTGTTATATGCATGTTAAAAAGAAATAAAAAAAAAATACTGTAAATATTGCTCGTAAACCTCATGAGATTTCGTATTAGATTTCTATTGAATTCTATGATTTAAAAAAAATAATGTCCTTACTTACTCTTTACTTGACAACAACATGAATGAACAAAGTGACATGATGTACTGATTCATATTTTCGATTTTTTTAATTTTTATATTATTATCTATTTATTTATTGGTGACATGCATTTATTGTTTACATATTTTTATTGCTATTAGTTTTTGTTATATACCATCTATAAATCAGGGAAAAATGGCTCTATTGAAGAGTAATCAATCTTGAAACATACATTTACGTGTACTTTTGATACGTACGTTAAAAAGTGGAAATTTACTGTCAATATTGTTCTTAAACTTTACGAGATAATTTCATGAAGTTTATCCCGTGGTAGCCCGATCGGTAAGGCGTCGAACTCGTAATCGGAGGGGCCCGGGTTCGATCCCAGCCGATCAAAGATATAATCGTTTCTTCTGGTGGCTGGGCGACGTAAAATAAGGGTCACAAAGTCCTCCAAGTGAAACGATACCTCTGGGGGTACGAGACCAGGGGTTTGCTCGGCCCTTGGGCTGGATCAAAAGCTCAGAGCGCTCTGAGCTAAATCGGCTTCCACCTTACTGGTGCTCGTAAAAACGGAAGCCGTACTTATACCGCCTTAAGTCAGAAACAAGACATTTCAACTGCATTGTCGCATCCAAAACTAATTTTAAACAGTAAAATGACATAATACACTAATTCTTTTTTCAAAATTTTGTTTTATCTCTTTATTAATTGATGATATGTATATTTAATTTATCTATTTAATTGCTATGCATTTGAATTACATAAAATCTTATTTTAGAAAACCAGAGAAAAATGCGTCCTTTATTAAACAGTAATCCTTCTTGAAAGATCCATTTGCGTACTTCTATTGCCTTAGTGAAAGGTAGAAAGTGTTACTACTGCTCATCGACATCGCAAGATCATTGCGATATTTCAATTATTGTTGCATTAAAAAAAGGAAACAAAATGACATGAAGTACTGATTCATATTTTTAAATTTATATTGGGATTATTTCTTTTTTGACGGTGAGTATTTACATTTTGTACAAATACATACCCTTGCTTATTGCTATTAATTCGAATTGCACACCTTATTTTGGAAAATCGATGGAAAATCTCGCATAATTTATTGGACAGTGACTTACTTGAATACTTGCGTATTTCTGTTGGGAAAAATTAATACAGTGAACTCTCACTTATACGCCGCTCATTTATGCGCCTTTTTCACTTATACGACGATTTTGAATGGTCCCAGCACATTCCATAACAAAATAATGATAGTATCGTTCGTTTATGCGTCACTCTAAAGATAAATATTTCACTTATGCGCCGAATTTTCCCTAAAATGTATGAAAATTTATTCATTTTCTTTAAAAAAAAAAAGCATTTTTCTTTACTTTCCTCTTTGATCTTTCGCCCTTATTGCTCACGGGAGGCATTTTTTCCGCATGAACTGGAGTTCGGAGAGGGACAATTATCTATTATGCATCGTTATAAAGGGAACAGTTTGTAATTAGGTATGCTACAACTTTTGTTTTCTCTCAATCATTATAGTTACGTTACAGTCATTGCCAAACCGTAATAATATATCCCTTGTTTATAGAAACATTCTTATCCATTCTCTCATTAGAACCTATGTTGCGTTTTAGTCCTTTAAATAGGCTTGTTCACTTATACGTCTCTCTCACTTATGCGCCTTTTTCTGTTGGTCCCTTGGGCAGGCGCATAAGTGAGAGTTCACTGTAAGTTGAAAGTAACTGTTAATATGGCTGATAAAATGTGAGTATCCTCTTTACATTTCAAAACACTGTCATATGTAGTGCATAAGCAGTTTAAAATTTCATATTTCAGCTAATCAAGAAAAAAAAATATATTATACTGACTTGTATTCGTACTGAATAGGTCATCTTTTAACTATATTTTGTATTTCAAGGGTGAAAGATAGCTTTAATAATTTTAAAATATAGTTTTAAAAACTCAAAAATACGCTTTTAGAGTTAATCAAAATATTTCATGATACTCTGCTTTTCCTCTGATGTTCAAAACTATTGAATAGCCGCTTAGTTTACATGCACTTATGATACATCAACAAGTAGTATAGTTTAGCCTTTATTAGTAATAATAGCATTGAATATAGTACTTTTATATTTGCAAAGAACGTGAATTTTATCTTTTATTCAGAGTTAAATGCAAACAACTAAAACACTTAAAATACATCAACATGTAATATAGTGTAGCGTTTAGTACTAATAATAGTATCCAATATATTATTTGTATATTCGTAAAGAACGTGACTTTTACCTTTTATTCAGAGCTACATACGTAAAAACAAACAAACAAACCCACATGTGAAACTAATAAAAGCGTATTCAAAAGAATGTAAAAAGGAAATAAATAAATGGGCTCTACCTCAACTCAAAACATTTATCATTCTGTGTTTTGGACCACAGAACAGGCGCTGTGCTTCCTAACTTAATATAGCTACAGCTATAAACTTGTCTCGAACGCAAGCTGAAAAAGCTCCAGTCGCTGTGACGCATGTCTCTTCTACTGGAGAACTTCGTGCATTCATTAATTTCAACATCATTAATTACATCATTTCTTCAGCGCGAATACAGAGCAAAAATTGAAGACATACTTGTGTATCTCAGAACCAAACTAACGTAAGTCCATTTTCGTCATTTTTCAGTAGAGGGTGAAAACGATTGTCGGATACATGCAATGAATGGGACTCGCGCTCTTTTCACGCTGCTAAATAACAGTGAAGTAATTTGTTTTATAGAATACCGTTCTCATGGTCGATGCGGAATAAGATTCTACAGGGTCATTCCATAGAAAGTAAGACATGCAAGTCATGCAAGGCATTTTTCAAAACAAATTTTTTGGGATAATTTTTATTTGATTTTGCCAAAATATGTTAAATTCTATTGGCAAGTGTTTTTTTTCAGATAGCTTAAATTAATTACGAGAAAAAAAAGTAATATTGAGAGAATTTTTGTGATGTGTAACCTGAGTTACCAACGATTTGTAACCTAAGTTACTGAGTGAATAATTAATGAAAAAAACTCTTATGTAGTTATTTACATTCAAATGTAAGTTTTAAAGTAGCTTAGAATCTATAGATTTATGTACAATACTTTGTATCAATCAAAAATTTTAACAAGAGCAGAGTTTCAAGTTCGTAGTGAACTAAGTATGTAAGATGTATGTTTTAGGTAAACTGAGTTACCAAAAGAAATTAATTTATTGGTTAATAATTACTTTATGTATTAACATATTTTGCATTTCCTAAAAAAGTGAAAAGTAGTTTAAAATAAAAAAAATCAATAACTCTTCCAAAACATTTTTTTTCATTAGAATAAGTGTTAAACGAGGCACAAGTGTATGAAATGTAACCTGAGTTACCATGAATGACCCTACATACAATGAAGCATAAAAGTGAAAATCGCCATGTTTGGACTTACGTCGTTCTGGTTCTGAGGTACAGACTCGATGTTCTGTGGCAAAATATCTCGGTTCGAACACTAAATTTTCCAATTCTCGTGTCGCTGAAGTTGTATTTGTTCTCCGAAGCAGGAAATATCGCTGCCAAATCCCTTGGCATATTGCTCCGAGCAGGTGCCAAGAAACTCAAATAATTGCTCATTCTCCCATAAGATCGTTCGTCTTTCAGAATTTTGATATTAATTGCAAAACATTTTATATAAATCTCTAGTAAAAGAAAAAGATTTATGCAGACAACGAAGAGTGGCATTTTATTTAATTAATTTCGTTAATTTATGATGAGTAAGAGTAAGAGCTTTGAAAAGTTGAGAGTTTACAAACAATGTTTGTGTACACGTGGTTCGGAAATGAGTGACTAATACAAATCCTTTTTTCTTTTTTCCTTTCGCAGTTTAGCTGAAGACATATGAAGCTTTGTGACCATTAACCCATTTATGCCCAAGTTCCTTTTAACAATTTTTTTCAACTTTTATCTGCTTAAAACTCTTACTTGGAATAGTTTACATGCATTTTAGGTTTAAAATAGTTCGTCGTTGGCATATTTATTAAGTTATTTAACGTCCTATTTATGGGATATTTTGCAGATATGTGAGCAAAATACGACCTTACTTGACTTTACTTTTGCAAAGTAACATTACAGACGGCATCTGTGATCCATTTTAAGCAAATCATTTTAAAATAGTTTAATTTTAGGAAAAATAAGATCGAAAAAAAAAACTTACTCTCTGTTCACTGGTTACACATGCTGGATCATTGCTTGACTGATTTGTCTGAAAATAACTGTCAATAAATAAACTCTGATGTCCAACTAGTGGCTCTAACTGGTTTTCTCACGAAGAAGGACTATTTAACTTGTGAAAAACAGCTTTAGAGTAAAATGATATACCCATTCCAGGTTTTTGTGTGTAGTAACTAACAAGCGTCCCGTTTTTGGGCTACTGGGCATAAATGGGTTAAATTTTCTACTTGTCTATATTTTACCACATGCAAATATAAAACATTGCTATCACTACAATTAGATATTTTGAATCTAATTTAATACAACACACCGTTATTGAAAGTAATTTTAATACTTAACTGTTTTGATTTAATTTTGAGATTTAAACTTTTTATAAATACTTTAAGTACAACTGCAAAAAATGAACTGTTGTTTTTACAGTATTATACTGGCAGCCAAGGTTCGAACTTAACCCATTAGTGCCTAGCGTCCCTTTTAGGAACGGTCCAAAAAAGGGTCTGAATTTCCCCAAAATGAACATTTCAACCAAATAATCATGTTTAATGAGTACCTTGGTATTGTTTCAATTCGTTATTAACAGGTTGCAGCACATAACCATTGCAAAGTGTGTTCTGTAGCAGTTTTAATGCGATCTTTATCGAAAATGACATCGTTCACAATCTCAAGAAAAAAAAAGCTAAGTTTTCAAAGTTATTCCCAGCTTCCCAATTTATGTTAATTGCTGATTTTATTTCTTCTTATAAAATGTCTATTTAAATATTATATCGCAGGCAGAAAAAAATAGTAAAAAAAGTATATACCCTCTGGGGTCTATCGTAACTTTTAAGGGACGATTTTTCTTTCCTTAATAAAAAAATTATTTTTACATAATATTTTTTTATTATTTTTCCTGTCCATTAAACACTGTTTGTAACCAGTATACAAAATATCTTAGCAAAAAAAAAAAAGTCAGGCATTAATGGGTTAACACCGTTAACTTTCACAGTAATAAACTGTAAAACTATCAATTTTACAGTTTCGTACTGCAAAGTTAGAAATTTTACAGTATATTGCCGTAAAATTTAGCTGTGTTATACAGAGGCGGTGCAAGAGGTGGGCGAATCGGCCCTCGCGCCTCCCGGGGCCTCGCATCTCCACTTTGCCCGGAATTTTCTCCATCCGAACTTTGTTCCGAGACAAAAGTTTATAAAGTATTCCCGAATCACATAGTTGAAAACACTATTTTTTCTCGTCAAAAATTTGAAAAAAACGAAGGGGACTTGCTTTGAACTTCTGTCCGATACAAGTTTTTCCGAACTTTCGGCGCTCTCTCTTATTCTTCTTATTAGGAAATCCTTCGTAATTCATTGCCAATTTTATGAATTTTCAGATTTTCAATTTATTTTCCTTCAAATTTTTAGTGTCAGTAACTTTAATTACCCAGATTCCAGTGTAGAAAAGATAATAATTTCTTGAAAATGTACTTCTCTTTTTTGAAAAGTACGTCAATGATTTTAGGAAAAATATTACCCTTCAAAAAGTGTATCAGTTCGCTTTGTAAAAGAAAAAAGAAAGGTATTTTATTTACTTTATGAATATTTTTAGTGTAAAAGTGATTGGTTATAATTAATACGCTTTTATTCGTTTCACATGTGGGTTTGTTTGTTTGCCAGTATGTATGTAACTCTGAATAAAAGATAAAGTTCATGTTCTTTGCAAATATAAAAGTAATAATATATTTGATACTATTATTAACACTGAAGTATAAACTATGTTTCATTTTGATGTATTAAAAGTGCATGTTAGTTTGAGTAACTCTAAAAGCGTATTTTTTAGTTTTTTTAAACTATAATTTAATTAAGTTTACAAATACCTTTGTGCTGCTGATGTAGAGAAAAATAAAACGTTAAGGAGGCACAAATAAGCGGGGATACTGCAGACACGTGTTTCGGGGCTACAAGGAACCCCTTTTCAATGCAAGAAATGTGAGCTTTAGGATCAAGAATCATCCGATAAAAGCGAAACTGTATTACATGCTGATGTGTTATAATTGTTTCAGTTGTTAGTATGTAACTCGGACTAAAAGATAAAATTCACGTTTTTCGCGAATATAAAAGTCATATATTTAATACTATCATTAACACTAAAGGCTAAACTGTATTACATGTTGATGTTTTGTACGTGTGTTTATCGGATGATTCTTCATCCTAAAGCTCACACTTCTTGCCTTGAAAAAGGGGTTCCTTGCTGCCCCGAAACACGTGTCTGCATTATCCCCGCTTATTTGTGCCTCCTTAAGGTTGTATGTTTCTCTATATAATTTAATTATTGCTCTATTGCGTGCATTTTGCTTCAAATTAAAGTCAGGTACTTATATTTTTAAGAATATCGATGTTCACTTACGCCAACTTGTTATTTGATTAGTGATCGGCGATACGGGTCAGTCAGCGTCTTGAAGTGGGCGCTGAGCTTAGAAAGGTTGGGAAACACTGGACGGTAAACCCTGTACAACGAGAGGAGGCGACTCCAAGTAAAATTAATTTCCCACTCTCCGCACTCTCCCCCTGATGGTTGTCATAGTTACACCGCTGTGGACTTTTTCTCCTCTTAGCTTTTACAACAATGGTTAAATGCAAACGGTTAAAATTGCTTTGTACGTAAACTAGTAATCTATTGAAAAATCAACGTTCATAAAGCACAACTTTTCCTTACACACTTTTGCTTTGTTTACGTATGACCAGATTTGTTAGAAAACGTTGAGAAATAACCGAGACATGAGTATCTACTTATATTAAAAACTGAGTATCTTTCTTTCTAACTATCTATCTATGTCACGCTTATTTCTCCTGAACGCCAATGAACTGAAAATCGAACCAGGTACCGATAGATAGGAAATTTTTCAGGCTTCATTAGTTTCAATTTATATAATTATACGATTTTAATTAGCGAAGATATCAATTAATTAGTAGTCAAATTTAAAGCGATTAAGCCTAATAAATGACTAAATATGAAATCCATTGTTGCATTGCAAAACTGGTTGCTATGAAACAATAAAAACAATGATGATACTGAGAATTTTGAAGGAAGGCTTAACTAAATCAAACACAAAACTCATAAGCGGGCCACTTATGTAGTATTTTTATCGCTAGCTACTTGTAATACTTTGAAACATTCATTTGTTGAAAAGCCATCTACTTATATTAAAAACTGAGTATCTATGTCTGCTTCTTTCCCTTTAGCGAGCAGAACTTGCTGTAACTTTCCTCACCATTTTGAAGGCTCGAAGCATATCATTAATTCGAATGATTTTTTTTTTTTTTTTGATGCAGGAAAAAAGTGAAGGCGTGAAGCTCCTGTTAGCGAGCCGCCTTGGCGGGAGTAGTTTCTTGAAATTTTCCTCACTACTTTCAAGGCACGAAGTGCCCGTGCAACGCCGGGTCACGTGCGTGGTATGTCTTGAAATCTAATGAACATTAAATTATACCAAATAATATAACATCAGAATGAGGTAAAAGTTAGAGAGGGCGCACGTTATGCATCAACATGCCGCAGGAAGCTAATCTAGCTGCCCTGGCAGCTAGTATAAATGAAAGCGTGAGCCTCATTCCATAAATATAAAATAAATGAAATTCCACAATGGCAGTGCATAAAAAAAAGTTCAGTTGTTTTCTTTCGTACGGTTTCCATGGAGACGACGGAAAATTTCTAAAACTGATGCTCCTATTTAACAGTAAGCGAGTACTTTAAGCGTCTTTAACCCTTAAGTGGTCAATTATTTTACCAGAAATGCTTCCAAAAAAGGCATTTTTTTATTGCATAAAGTTAAGTACCATACTTAACAGAATAAGAATATTAAGAATTGTTTAATTTTTTTTTTTCATTTTCAATGCTTTTACAACATTTTTTATTTTACAATTTTGGTCACAAAACCCCGAAATGTTTGCTTTTTTTCAAATACATTCTGCATGCAGTAAAGAATGGTTTACAAATTATGCAAACATTTCTCTTACACTTACTGTGAATTTTGAGGTTTACGATTTTCCAAACAGTTCGGGCAAACCAGAAAAGGAAATCTGAAAATATCGATGCCCGTACGCCGTACGGGCAAACCAGATGAGGCCAATTTCGGGTTGCACGTACACTGTACGGGCAAACCGCTTAAAGGGTTAAACGTCTCTTCCAACATAAGAATCCCTAATCAATAATTCCCGCCGCGAATGAATCTTCAACGCCTGAGGAACAACTTTGTATCAAGAAAAGGGAAGTCTCGGAAGTTCGAGGACCGAGTCGAACGCCCTCCAAAGTCCCAGTATCGGTTTCATTTCCCCCGCTGCCATTATTAAGCAGACGCCGAAATGTCATTGAACGAAAAGTATTTTTAGTTAAGACAACAGACAGTTCTGTTCCGACACATCTCTTTCTCTGCGGCTCGTGTCTGTTAGGCAGAAGAAGGGAAATACGTGTTTTTTTTTTTAGATAATTTCAACACTAAATAATTTTAAAATATAGTTTTAAAAAACTAAAGAATACGCTTTTAGAGTTATTAAAATATTTCACACACGCACGATACTCTGATTTCCCTCTAATTTTCAAAACTATTGAATATCAGCTCTTAGCTTACATGCACTTATAATACACTGTTCAAAACAATTAGGGGAGCAAGCAAAAAAGTGAAAAAACCGTGCAAGACAGCCACGGATTGGCGTACAATGGATAGTACGCGTGTAACAATGCACAATACAGAAAAAAAGACCTAAAAACTTTGGAATTAATCTTGAATTCTTTGAAAATGTGGAAAAAATATAAAAAGGTGATTTTGGGCAACATTTTGGTTACATGTAAAAAATGAAAAAAAGGTACTGTTTAGACATGTTGCATGTGTTTTAATAAGACGTGTGGTCTCCTTGAACAGCTAAGACTGCTGCACACCTGTTTGGTATGGATGCGATAAGCTTATGGGTATGAATTTGGAGAGTACTGTTCCACTCCTCAAGAAGTGCAATCTCCAAGTCTCGGACAGTCACAGGCGACCTTTGTCACTCAGCAATGCATTGTCCGACCATGTCCTAAACATGATTGATTAGATTCAGGTCAATAGAGCACGCTGGCCATTCCATACGCTGGCTTCCATACCTTTCAAGCATGTTCTCCATCAGACGATCTCTCAGCGGTCGAGCAATATCGTTTTGAAAAACAAAGGAATATCCAACAGCTCCAGCGTGAGGGATGACATGAGGTCTCAGTATCTCGTCTGTATACCTTTGGGCCGTCAAAGTGCCATTCCAAATGATATGCAGGCCCGTACGTCCGCCTATGCTGATTCCACCCCATACCACCCGACCAGCTCGTCTGTTTTGTGACCTTTCACGAACGAACGCGGGATTATTTCGAGTGCCCCTGTCCCTCCATACCAGAACAAGTCCGTTGTCACTCTCCAGACTGAATTGCAACCCCTCTGTAAACAGCACTTGGCTCCAACCATGTTGCTCCCAATTTCGATGTTCAGCAGTCCGTCTTCTTCGGGCCACACAGTCGCGTGGGGTCAACAAAATTTAGACCATTGGCCTACGTGACTAGAGCCCTCCCTCATGAAGCCCATTACGTACTGTTTGGCCGGACACCCTTCGTAATATCGCCAAGAACAACTGCCTTTGCAGATGCGTAGCATTCTCTATTCTGTTTCGACGGGCTGTTAACCGTATATACCGGTCATCAGTTGCTGTAGTGGCGCATGGCCGACCTTGCCCTGATCGATGTCAAACATTTCCTGTTTCTTGGAATCGTTTCCACAGCCTTGCAACACTTCTGACGACTCCAACATCATTCCGCGATACAACGTTGTGTTTACCCGGATTCCAGCCTGCCTATAACATGCCATGGCATGGATTCCAGTAAATCACGTTGTTGAGACATTCTCAAGTAACCTTGTCTCCAGAAAAAAATGTAAAAAAAAACTACTGCGTTATCGAACTTAACAGTTACGGCAATAAAACGGACGCTTCTGCAACATCCCGATTTCCGCACTTATCTTCTTTTTCTGGTTTTTGGCCTCATTAACTTTAATTTGTTCATAAAATTATCTTATTCCGTTTCCTGGTAGGCTTTGAATTAAGAACGATTCATTTTATGTTACTTATACATCTTTGCGTGATTTTGTTAAAACCATGTGCTCTCCTAATTGTTTTGAGCAGTGTACATCAACACGTAATATAGTTCAGCCTTTAATATTAATAATAGTATTAAATTTATTACTTTTATATTTGCAGAGAAAAGAAATTTTATCTTTTATTCAGAGTTACATACACAAACAACTGAAACACTTATAATGTATAAACATGCAATATAGTTTAGTCTTCAGTATCAATAATAGTATTAAATTTATTTCATTTTATATTTGTAAAGAACGTGAATTTTATCTTTTATTCAGAGTTACATTACATACATACAAGCAAACAACAAACAAACCCACATGTGAAACTAATAAAAGCGTATTAAAAATAGATGTTGTTCGTACAGTATAATACAGATAATTTTATAGTAATAAACTGTAAAAGTTGCTAATTTTGTAGCAATAAGCTGTAAAATTGCTAACTTTACACTAATAACCTGTAAAACTGTTAATATTACAGCTTATTACTGTGCATTTTACAGTTTTAAACTTGAACTGCCGTTATTATACACTTAAAACAAGTTTATTCTTTGCAGTGTAAGCATAACATATCTTTTATTTAGGGTTGGTTAGGGTAAGTTGGCCCCCTTTTTAGAACAGTTCGTTTTCGAAGCCTTATACAAAAGTTTTAAAGCAAAACAGCTTAAATTTTTTGACTTATTTTTGTCTTAGACATTATTGATAAACACAAGTCCAGCATTTTTTCCTAAAAAATTGCTTTAAATATTTTTACCTATTTTATTTTTTACAAAATGGCGTGGGGGGCCCACTTAACCCCTAGGAAGGAGTAAGTGGGCCACCCTCCATTTATTTATATTTAAAGTGACCATATTTTGGAAAGGTGTTTGTGGGTCCTACCTAACAAAGTATACAAAATTTTAGTAGGGAATATTTTTCTGTAAATGTATCCATGAATGAGAAAGCCACTTACCTTAAATGTGTATGACAGAAAACTATAAAGTGGAATACAAAACAATTATGTCTGTGAAATTCATTAAAAGCCGTTAGGTCATTTTTTGCTTTTGCATATAAATTAATGTTGTATAAACATAATAGAGTCGATTAAGATCAATTTTGGTAAAATAGAAAAAATATATAGGTTGAAAAAAAATTAAAACACTTAATAGCAGTGTTTTTTTTTTTTTTTTTGAAGTTTTCTGAGGGAGAAACATTATCATTTCATCCTCAGTTATAATTCTAACATCACCTACATCAAGCAAATAAAAAGTGTAGCTATTTCTATTCTTTCTATCAAAGTTTGAAGTTTTTTTTTTTTCATTTGTACCATATTTTAAAATTAGATCTTCAAAATACTTTATGGTTTTCTTTGATGCAAGTTTCACAAATACATAGTTACCAGCTTTTGCAGTTTTTGTAGCTGAACCATCAGTTTCTTCTAGGTATCCATAATTATCTTTCATTTCGTCGTAGAAATTGCTTCATCAAAACTACTTTTCATTTTGAAATCATCATTATTATGAGGGGGCCCGCTTACACCTTAGTGAGTTGGTCCACTTACCCTAATAGAGAAAAACCACCGGGTAAGTGGAACCCCTCCCCTTAAACACTTATTAATAATACTTTGCATAAAAATACTTATTGCTGTGTGTATTTTAGATTAAAACCTACAAGAAAACTTGATGAACACAGAAAAAATAATAAAAATTAACATTGAAACACTTCTTTGAAAAATGTTGCTTGAACTCGCAAAAAACATTTTTTTTTGGAAAATTTTTTGACATAAATTATACACTAGGTGGCCAAAAGTATCCGGACACTTTCAAAAATTCACATTTTTACATATAGCTCTAGAAATAAGTGATCAATTGTTCTTTAACTTTAGTCATACAAAATATAGGCTTCACCGAACATTTCCAAGTTGAAATTAAATTACCCTTGCATTTGGGGGACGACAAGAAGGGGGTTGAAAGAAAAACCGCTTTTTGACCATAACTCTTCGAAAATAGCTCGGCATAAGCTATCAATTTCAGTAATTAATTAGCATACTATGTATAATTACTGTACAAATTTTTATGAACGTACCACTCATACTTCTGAAGATATGAAACATTTTTGAAAAAATGGCAATTTTATTTGAAGGGTTTTTGCTCATAACACGCAGAGTTTTTGATCAAACCTTATCACAACTTCAGGAAAGATGACAAAATACAAGAGAAAGAACATACTAAAACGGTAAATAAAAATATTAAAAATTCCATGAGATATGAACGTTAAAAGGAATTAATTTTTCACGGCGCATGCGCGAACGACAGAAATTTATAACTACAAAAATATTGTAGCCTGATTTATACTGCATCTTATAAAAAAAGTTCCAGTTGAATATCATGAAAAATGGAAAAGATATCAGCGATCTAGTGAGCTGTATTTCATTCATTTCGCAGACAATACATAAATAGTGAGGGTCTGTCCACAAAGAGCTATTTTTAAATTAAAGGTTATTGCGTCGTCGTTCAAAACCAACGTTTCAGAGGGTGTCCGGATACTTTTGGAAGCCTACGTATAAGGTCTTTTTGGCCGAACAGACGAAATGTGACGACAATGCCGAATATAAATTTTCAAACTGTATACAATTTAACATTGAAAAAAAAATGATCGATTGTCACCACACTATTTGTGGCCAACCCCTCACTATTTATGTATTGTCTGCGAATTGAATGAAATACAGCTCACTAGATCGCTGATATCTTTTTCATTTTTCATGATATTCAACTGGAACTTTTTTTATAAGATGCAGTATAAATCAGGCTACAATATTTTTGTAGTTATAAATTTCTGTCGTTCGCGCATGCGCCGTGAAAAATTATTTCCTTTTAACGTTCATATCTCATCGAATTTTTAATATTTTTATTTACCGTTTTAGTATGTTCTTTCTCTTGTATTTTGTCATCTTTCCTGAAGTTGTGATAAGGTTTGATCAAAAACTCTGCGTGTTATGAGCAAAAACCCTTCAAATAAAATTGCCGTTTTTTCAAAAATGTTTCATATCTTCAGAAGTAAGACTGGTACGTTCATAAAAATGTGTACAGTTATTATACATAGTATGCTAATTAATTACTGAAATTGATAGCTTATTCCGAGCTATTTTCGAAGAGTTATGGTCAAAAAGCGGTTTTTCTTTTATCCCCCTTCTTGTCGTCCCCCAAATGCAAGGGTAATTTAATTTCAACTTGGAAATGTTCGGTGAAGTCTATATTTTGTATGACTAAAATTAAAGAACAATTGATTACTTATTTCTAGAGCTATATGCAAAAATGTGAATTTTTGAAAGTGTCCGGATACTTTTGGCCACCTAGTGTATGATCCAAAAAAGTTCCATGAAACGCAAATATATGCAAAAGCAATCACTGTGATGTAATTTGACATGATCAGTAGGGTGGAGCGAAAATGGCCGAAAAAAACTTTTTTTTGAATTTCAAATAGCTTGATGTGTCAAAATGTGCCATTTGGTCCCTAAAACAGAGTGTGAAAATTTAAAGAGATTTGAAAAAATTTTTGATCTCCCTTTGCGACCTTTTATTTCACAATATTTAGTGACAACATGTAAAAAATTGACTATCCATCAGACAAACTGTTTTTCAGATTAACCACCTTCAAGCATAACAAAATATAATAATAAATACAGTAAACTATTAAAATACTAAATGAAATAATGTATCACAAATGTAAAAATACAATAAAATGTCACAAATATTTACAAAATGAAATGCAAAAATTTACGTTTTGTCTCAAACTTCGGCATTAGCTCTCGCGAAGCAATTCGAACAGGGATGAACCAATCTAGTGCTGTGGGCCCACAAAACAGCTTTCGTCGCCTCTGTCACCAGCTTAACATGTCCTTACACTCACTGAGTGTGATTTGAAAATTTTTTAAAGATGATCTTCGGAGTCACCTACGTTGTGATGAGGTAATCAAGTTCAGCGTCGGTAATATCTTTGACTATAGGAGACGATGAGATATGGCAGACATCTCAATCAATCATGTCGATATATTCAACAGTGTCGTAGTTAAGTTTTGGGTGAACCTTAAAACTCCATGTTTGTGTAGTTAAGTTTGGGTGAACCTTAAAACTCCATGTTTGTCCTCGGATCTGCTTCCAAGACCTGTCGCCGGCCCAGTTCACCTACGTGTAACCGATGATCCGTCATCATTGCTATGAGAATATGCTCCGTGTGAGCAAAGAAGGCATTGCGATGAAGGATATGGTCAACGATTTCTTTGTGTTTAAATCTGAGGAATTTTGACCTGACAAGTATCTGGTGCAGGTGCCTAGCTCCATCTTTGACTGACCAGTGGACTTTTATGGCAAACCATGTTGGGGCATATACACTAATAATGAATTTAACAAGTTTACAAATTTTCCAACGGTTCTTATTCATTAATATATAATCTAAGGACTCGATTGGCTGTAGTGATCCATCGTGAGGGAGTTAGACAACCAGGGTTTCTATTTGCTAAAGTAAAGTTGCATTCGCTTTTTCTAATGCTATTGCATATTTTCAGTACATAGCGTTGATCTGTGCTTAACTTCTTCAGGTCCAGATTCGACAACTCTTCTGTTAACGTATGGGTTCAAATGAAGTATTAGGCTGATTGGTGCACGTAGCAAGCTGTTTCCCAACATCTCCAGAAAGTCCCCGTAGTCCTATAGTCATTCAGTGTATTGCCATTCAGTGCATGGAAAAGATGGCGCAGGGGCAGCTCATTAGCGTGGAGCAGACGTACCAGCCTCTGCAGAGGACGCTTTAATGTTCCCTCCAGTCGTCGTATGACATCTGCAGCATGACCTGTGTTCACATTCGTGCTATCAGACCCTATAAATTTAATACTATCCGTTTGTGCATTCTGCTCTATGACACTAGAGACTATTGCCTCAGCAATGTGTTTGCTGAAGCTTGATGTCGGAGTAGTGTGTCTGAAGTTAGAAGAACCTGGCTCTGTCTGCAATGTTGCTTGTATGTTCTTCTGTCAGCAGTTTTCTGTGGTACTTGCTGTCACTGTCGACTACTTGTGTCCAAGTTTGCTATTTTTGACCATCAAAATATATTCCATCTATGTCCCGATGAGCATGATTAATCTGATTATCATTTTGTTGGAGTTTCCTACGAGTTTTTCTTCTTTCTCTGCGGATCTTACTTCGATCTATTACTTTAGATTGATCGATTGGCGATAAGAGACCAACATCGTGCAGAACTGATGTTTTCAACACAGCAACCGTTCTATCCGAGACTCCAATCTGATCGCAAGCTTAAGCAAGTGAAGGTAGAGAGATTGTCCTTCGCTTGCGTTTCGTTTCATATTTTCTTTGGCTTAGTCTCAATTGATTTTAAATCAGGTCTGTACCCATCATCAGTCACACTACCCAACGAGTGAGATTCCTCTTTGATACTTTGTTACGAAAGTCAGTCAGTCCTCGTGTTGGTAGTTGATATTATCTTTTATCCCTTTGTAAACCTTTAGGATCGTATTGTATTTGTTGTGGAATGATCTTAGTTTTTCAATTGCATATGCGTGCCTTACCATTGGAAATGAGGCCTTTGTCCAGATCTCATGCACATCATAACAAAGTTTGTGCGATATATCAAGAAATGATGGGTATTTTCTATTTTCTGTCTTGTCGTAGTTGCATATATTTTTTTATAACAACGGTGTAACTTGGGAAAGAATTCGACGAAAAGTTTCTTGGAGAGCCAATTATCACGCATGATACTTCGTTTCTTGTGACTGCCATCAGTTTGATTTATAAAATAAATGTAATGTTTATTATTTTATGAATAATAAAAATATATTCAATATTATTATTAATATGATAATTTAATATTATTCATCTCTTTGAAAAACAAATATACAACTGAAATTGATTTGCAGTTTAAAAATAGTTCGATTCCGATCTAACAGAAAACCAAAATAGATTTTTTTCGTAGTTTCATATTGCAATATAATAACAGAAGTATTATCTAATATTAAAAATAGTACAATAAGCTGTGTTGAATTCAGACTGAATCTAGCTACAAAATCATATGAAAACATATCACTCTATGAAAAGAAACCTTTGAATATCTACTACACTTACAGGAGGACTGCGGCAAAACTAATGATAAGAGGCAGGAAACTAACGTTTCATTTTTGTAATAACTACTAATGCCATCCATCGAAATTAAAGTGAAGTATTAAAAATGTCAATTTTAGTAACTATCGTTGCAAAAGGTGAAAAAAAATTGTAGGATATTCAAAGTGTCCTACAAAGTCTTTTAATGCAGTATTTCGGCATAAAATCTCAAAATGTCATTTTTTCAGTGAGGCGAAGGGAGATCAAAGAATTGTCAGAAAATATTAAGATTTTGCAGAATTATTACTCTACACAAAAGGCTCGTTTTCCGCACACAAGCTTAGAAAAATTTAAAAAAAGTTTTTTCGCTCCACCCTAATGTACATTCTTTTATAATGATATTTCGGTTTCTTTCTCTCTACTGTGGAGAAAAAAGAATAAAACAGTTAAAATGTATATAGAAAGTAGAAACCCAAATTCAATAATTTTTCCATGTTATATTTAGAAAATTTTAAATCTATTTGAAGTATTCACTCATTGTTAGGTTTGATGATTTTCAAGATGATAAAAAAATGCTGATCTTTTCAAATTCTTTGTATGTTTCTCTGTAAGACACTGTTGTTACCCACCTGAAATCCAAAACGGAATTACTGACCTTTTGCATTGGTTATTAAACGTAAGAGCTTACTTCAACAGTAAGTCATAAACGTTGTATAGAAATTTAGAAATTTGTACCAACAATTTTTTTTTTCACATTTACACATTTTAGCCGCCTGGTGCTGTTGAAGATTTGGTTCAAAATATGTTTATGAACAAATCTTTTCTGTTATGACTGCATAAAAATCTTAATACCGTTGAATATTAATTGATAGCACTTAAAACACCTAAACTTCTTAGCATTCTTAATAACTAGTCCTAAACTTAATGACTTGGTAAAAAAGGTACAGACTCATAAACCACATTAAGTAGTGACTGTTTAATTTTTAGAATAAAATATTTCATGTCATTTGTTTACATTTTAAGCATAATCCAACTGACAGAACCTATAAAAGTGTCAATTAATGATTACTCTTAAGTTCAGGCTTGTTTTAGCTTTATTGTTTTAATTTCAATTACTCAAATTTACGAGATCTTTTTTTATTGAAGTAAGAATTACATAGTCAGCCAACAAATAATCTACTTTTAACTTTTTAAAAATTTTCAGTTTGTTGAAAAAATACAATGTGGCACGCTGAAGTTTTCTCTTCAGATAGTGGCTCTCTCCCTAAAAAGGTTGGCCACCCCTGTCTTA
>JAXGGA010015993.1:0-27715 GCA_038373865.1 Uloborus plumipes
TTTAACAGTGTATAGTGGTTCTGGATCGCACGCTTTTCGTCAAAAACACAGCTGACAAGCGTCAAAAACACAGTTGAAAATTGCTCTAAAAACTAAAAATAATTTTATTCTTTGAACACCATCGCTATTACTTTTTAACACCTGTTTTAAAGTCTGTGCCGAAATTGTTAATAAAATCGTTTGTACCCGTTCTTCGTTTACGTCTTTCAGAATAAAAACAGTGTAATGTTCCCTTCTCAATTTTGAGTGCTTTTTTCCCTCAAAATGACTACGAAGTGTTTGAGTGTTTGAAGTTGAAGTTTTGTAGGATTAAGGGGCGAATTGTCAGTTCGAGCCGTTTTTTCAATTCCTTCATCCTTAAGAAATATAGTTTTTCTTGGCATTTTTGATCAATGCGCATGTCTAAATTTGCTCTCCACGAAGTAAAAAACAATGTACTATCATAGGACCGATTTAAAAGACTAAAAATTAACAAAGTGCGTTTACTATCAAATTTCGGTTTTCTAACTTTTTCATCTTCTTTACACGAGAATTATAGAGATTTTAAGATTTTGATTATTCATTGAGCGCTCTCTGAACTGTATAGTTGAAGGAAAAAGTCACGACTTACCTCCACCAATCACATTTCAAGGGATATTTGCATAAAATCTGACTTTGGTCTAAACTTTGGCAGCAATGAAAAAAAATGTCTTTTGCAATTTCCGATTTTCCTTTCTGCTATATTTTTCAAAACTCCAGACACGTATTTGGGACCATATTGTCTACCTGCAGTAGAAATTTGAAAGCATTTTGCCGAGTAGTTTTCTTTTTATTCATATATTTGCATCGCAGTGTATATTAGGGTGGATCGAAAAATTTTTTTTTTTGGAATTTCAAATCGGCCCGGGTGAGAAAAGTTGTCCACTAGGACCAAACAATTACCTGTGAAATTTGAAGTTGATCAGATAATATCTTCAGGGTCCGCAAGGAGGTCAAAGTTCATAATATAAGCCCAAAAATGCATTTTTTCTACTTAACGAATAGATTAATTTTTAATATTTTTTTTAATGGGCAGGGTGAAAAAATGTACCCAATGAGGTGAAACACTATGATATAAAATCATATCACAGTCAGATAAAATCTTCATGTTCTGCATAATGGTCGAAATTTTCATATTTTGCCCACAAATAGTGATTTTTCATCATAAATGAAAAAAATTACTTTCTCTTTCAAAATCTACCACGGACAGGAAAATTGTTTCATACGATTAAAACATGTCATAAACGCCACAAAAAGCAACTGATCCTGTGATTCGCCACCTACCAATCTCATTTAATTTTAGCAAACAAAATTATATACTTCGAAGAAGGAAAAATCAATCAACATGAAAAATAATACACAAAACATTGACAAATGGCACTCTTGCAGATTTTTTATTATTTTAAATTTATTAAAGTACTCTAGAGTCCAATCATAATTCGAATGAGCCATATGCGGTTCACAAACTGCAGGTTTCCACGCTCAGCTCCACGGTACAGTTCAAGGTTGAACTCCGTGGATTTCTAACCGTTGGAAATCATTATGTTTGTGCTTCTGATAATTGTCAGAGTAACGTCTTTTTACACCATTTCATGCCAGGTGTTGATATTTTACGAGTGCGAGAATGTCAGAACATCGAACATTTAGTTCCTTATCTCAGAAGTTATTAAGTAAATAATCTCTAATTCTAGTCTAAGACTGAGAATATCAAATTTTAGTAAGCAGCACATGGTATTTTGACGTAAACTGGAGTGTTAATATGTTTTTAGCTACAAATGAGATCCAACCATATGGGAGTTCCTCATTCCTCAGAAACTTCGATTGTGTATAACACGAAGTGTGGGGTCTAAATGCCAAACAGCGCGACAGTTCTCAAATGAAATAACGACAAAAACCACATGACCAAGATGCTATATTGGGAAAAAAAGCGCATCGTTTGACTCTTCCCGAATTCGCTATACTTTATGGCTCTCATTTTGTTTTAATTTTGTGATGAGTACCGCAGAATTGAGGGACATAAACAGGGCGTTTGTTTCTTATAAGTTACCAAGTGGCACAGCTGGCTGATTTGTGCTTCAATTTCAGTGACATGCCATGTATTCAACCAAACGATAAAAAGTATCACTACAACAGATTCACGTTCACGTTCCTAGTCCTCTTGAGGTTATGCACTAACTTAGAATATGAAACAAACAATTTTGAAATTTAGTACAACCAAGTTACAGAGTGAATGAAGTAACATTCAGATTGCAGCACCTACCCAGAGGATGTAAAGTTATATTTTCTCGTCATTGGGCAAGATATTGCTATTTCATAGCGTATAAAGTAATTGACTGAGGAGACTTCTACTAGTATGAGAATGGCTTCTACTAGAATGGAAACAAAATCTTTATATGAAAAGGTACCTGTAAGGACATGGCCGGCACCAAAGACAAGAAAAGCAGCAGAATGTCCCATATTTGGTTTTCCGTCTAAAATGAGAGAAAATGTTCTTCCAACTAATGATGATGTGCTGCGAAATTACGAATGTGAAAAAAACAAACTAAACCTGAACGTACTTCAAAGGAATCGAATTTTTCGGAAATTTCAGAAATAGTAACGAACAATATCCGGAAAATATGGCAACCTTCTTTATGAAAGTGTACACTCATATGTGGTTCGATATAAAAAGAAAGTCGGATTGCACAGAAGGTCCTCGGCACATTTGGAACACTATTAACCGATCGAGATATTTGAAACAGGATTTAAAAAATATTATCGATCCTGTCATACGAAGGAACGGCTTCTTCGCACATCAAGAAAATATTTTATTGGGAATGATTGGAGATGAACGATACCACGTTCGGCAACTGGCCTTAAGAAGAATAATGGAAGCAAGATAAGTAACAAAATTCTTACAGTCTGTGAGAAAATTTGTTGTTCCTGCCCTCAACTTTGATGCAAATGACTACGCAAACCTTGTTAACTGGCAAGAAATTGAAAAATATGAACCACCTATTACAAAAAACATTGTAGATTCTGAAATTTTAAATGCAATGTCGGAGCAGGAATGCAGGCTTAATATTTCAATTCCTAACTTTCCATGTCATACTCAAGCAACTAAGCGATATGTTAAAGTAATAACAGAATCAGCAAGTAAAATCTGTGGAGAGGAACAACGCCATGGCTTCATTTTAGCCAAAATTCAATCACGAGAACATATGAGCACTTTCAATACAAAATCAGAGTTCTATGTTTGAATTAAGGAATTCTCTCTCTCTCTTCTTTTTTTAAAATTTTATTTTGCTAAAAACTGATTTATTTATAGAGTGTTCTTTACTGAAATAATGCAAACAAATATTTGATTTTATAGCTTTTACCCGTACTTGTATTTATCTGAAAGCTAAGTATAACATGTTTATAATGGTTATACAAAAAAAAAAAAAAAAAAATAAATAAATAAATAAATAAATAAACAAAAAGTATTTTTAATCATTTTTGTTGAAGCTTAAAGAACAAATTTATTGGCAAGTTTTTTGTCTGTGGTCGATTTTAAGAGTTAAGTAATTTTTTTCATTTATGATGAAAAATCACTATTTTGAGGCAAAATATGCAAATTTCGACCATTATGCAGAGCATGAAGATTTTATCTGACTGTGATGTGATTTTATATCATAGTGTTTCACCTCATTGGGTACCTTTTTTCACCCTGACCCATTAAAAAAATTATTAAAAATTAATGTATTCGTTAAGTAGAAAAAATGCATTTTTGGGCTTAATTTATGAACTTTGACCTCCTTGCGGACCCTGAAGATATTATCTGATCAACTTCAAATTTCACAGGTAATTGTTTGGTCCTAGTGGACAACTTTTCTCACCCGGGCCGATTTGAAATTCCAAAAAAAAATTTTTTTCGATCCACCCTAGTGTATATCAATGTTATTCCAACCTTTTTATGCGATTGTTTATATATGTTAAACTTTGTATGTAGTTAATCTAGAAATAATGATATTAAATCATACTCACTGGAAGAGTGTAAACAGTGTTCTTTCACCTCAATTACTGATAGAAACTTTTTTTCTTTCTAAAATTGAGTCACCTCAACATATTTCTTCCTCTCGAGCATTTGTTGAATAATAATCGTGATAAATGAAAATTTAGTTAATATAATGCAATATAATATAGTTAAGAGTTATGACAAATTATTAAACGGGGCAAATTAGTTCTCTCTAAAAACTATGTAAGGTAGTTCATGTTGATAAAATAAATATATACCTCGTGTCACATACTTATTTATAATCGTTTTACATAAATAAGATGAAGTGTGAATTTTTTTAGTTATGTTGTAGTAAATGTTATAGCCAAGTTGCAAAATCGTTTGGAAATTTCTCCTACTTTGGTCGCATTCACGAGGTTTTCCAAACAAATAAATAAAAAATGTACGCGCCTCACCCCCTTTGAAGACTTTTGATCGCGTTAAATTTACGAACGATTGGAATGCGTGATAACTGGTAACTGAGAAAAAAAGTTGAATAAATTGTAAGTAAAATTTATCGGTGCATCGGAAAAATAAGATTTAATGGTTCTCTGACGAAAAAAATCTAGGTAGGGGGGGGGGAGGGGACGGATGGGCTCCTCCACTCCAAAAATTAAAGGTCTGTGCCCCTCCAAAACTTTTGGTCACTCTACGCCTATGACAAGAGTGACTTTTAAGGTTGATCTTCATTATTAAGCTACAGTGTATCTCGAAAGTATTTTAGAAACTACTTATTTTAATTGAGTGCTAACTCAGCCTAAGTCATAATTTTGTAAAATTTCTGCCAAGTTTATTTGAATGTGTGTTCTGCCTTTAAAACTACACAAGTTTACAAAATATAACAAAGTTTATTCACAAAGAAAACAAGTAAAACATCTGTACAAATATGATATTAGTAAAAACTTTGTAAACATGAAATATTTTAAAGAATAGAACCATCAAGTATCAAATATTCAGTATAAAAGATCTTTGACAAAATCTAACCTTTTTTGTAAACAATGTTATACATAAAATGATGCGATTCGGAAGATGATCTCCCATATATTTTTGATCCACATATGACCCCCATTAGAAGTCTTTAAAACTTCACATCACTATACCATTCACACAACTGCCACCTTAAAATTTTAAATACAACTTTTAAAGCTTTTGTGACCAAAGTTACAATTTTTTGGCATAAAAATTGCTGTATAATTTACTAGAAAAAGTCTGATAATGTATAAGTTAATTTGGGCGTTTAATAAATGCTCTCGTGCTGTGCTTTAGCCGAGAAAATGCTTGAAATGCACGAAGGAAAATAGCGAGATTTCTTTTTAGTACGAACGCTCAGAAAACTACTTTTCACTACTCCTTCATGTTTCCAACTGTTATATTTTGGGCAACAAAAAGTTCTGGAACAGTTCCTATTTCCTTCATTGCACGTACAAAATATCAACAGTCGCTTTCTGTAGTCCTTAAGTTACATTGACAAATAGTTCATGAAAGTACGTAAATCACGTGGACTTCGAAGTTCCGTTTAAAGTTGGATTATACATTTCGTCTATTGACTTCTGATAGTACTGTTCAATCATTTTCCTCCGAATTTTGAAAGCTGCTGTGACCAGTCCAGTTTCTGGTTGCCATTCCTCTGGACATAGAGTCACTTTAGTAGGAATTTCAGTACGCATCAATTTGCCTGAAAGAAAAAAATTTCAGTTTCATTAAAATGAAAACGTATACAGAGCAAAATTGTACAATATTGTCAATAGTTGTAATATTTTCTGCATTTACGTCGATAGTTTGTAAAAACTCGCTGCAGAAATTTACTTTAACATTCGCAAACTTTTTGCTAGGTTGAACTTCAATGAATTGCAGTGACATGACAATTATGTCATTCTGGTAGCAAATAACAGAATAAGCACAAAAATGCAGGTCATCTGGGAAAGATCAGTAAAAAAGTTCAAACCTGTGACCACTTCCACAAAAGCTCTTTCAACTGTTTGAGCTACTGCACAATGAAGGTTTCTCTTAAGTAATCCACAAACACATTGTGGTGCACAAACACATTCGGTTAGCTTCGCTTATTTTAGCTAAATTTGCTTCTGTTCAAAAAGAGTGCAATTTTAACACTAGATTGTCCAAGCAAGTCATTTTGACTGCTTGGGAAATAGATATTACACACAATTGTACCAAAAAATGGAGGTAACTACAATTATAAATAAATACATTAATATGTTCTATGAAAAGTCACAAAAATTTAAGAAATTGTGCCATTACATGCATAATTTGAGCCCCAATTGAAATTAAAAAGCAGTCAAAATAACTGATTGGGCAATCTAGTGTTAAGAATGTTCACAGCTTTTTTATATACTAAGTGATAAAAACTTACTCTTTTGCCCATGTTCCACAACGGCTCTAGATACAGCAGTTACTACAGATGGATCACAGCATAGTTCTTTCAGAGATGAATCTTCTTTACCCATAGAAGAGGCAAGTGTTTTGAGCTGTTGCATATTTGGGACAATTAGTGCTACTAAATAATCATGCAACCCATTTCCTACGACGCATATGTTATCAACATAGGGGCATGTTTTCAGTTCTGCTTCAACTTTTCCAAGAGAGATATATTCACCATACTGCAGTTTGACAAGATCTTTTTTCCTATCTGTAGAAGAGAAAAATGGGTATAAGTTAATACAATATATTAGGAGGACAGTACAAGAAAAGCTTTAAATATTTTGTGGATAATAACAATATATCAGGAAAATAATCTGCAGTCAGCTGGTAATTTGTAGTTCATATCTGAAGAACATTAAAAATGAATGTCTCATTTTAAAGATTTTCATAGTGACATATGTTCTTCTAAGCAAAGTTTAACAGTTTGGATTCCTTTACCAACATGCACCAAAATTTTTTAGGCAAAGGTCTTTAACACATTTACATTTTACTTTAAATTCTGTTGAAGTAATCGCACATATATGTTACTAGTGTTTTTGTTTAAGTTCAGTTTGATATGAGTGACAACTTATTGTCATGCATGAAATCATTGGAAGGTTATTTAAGTTAATTTGCAAGTTGTTTTATTGGTTAATTGCTTGTTTTATTGTATTTGTGCCGCCATTTAAATATTTTCTCCTATAAAATTACTGCATTGACCTCTGACTACTTTAGAATCTTCAATAGCTCACTTTTATAACTTCAAGATTAGTCTACAGGATTTAAGTGATAATGGTTAAGAAAAAAGAATGAAACAAGAAAACTAAGTGGCAAAATGGAAGCTTGTAAAATGTCGAAAACATGCCAATAAAAAATATGCTCTGCATTTTTATTTGGAATTAAATTAAGAGTGACTTTTGTCAAAAAAAATGTATTCCACTTCATAGAACGCACATGATATGTTGGAAAATTAATAAACTGGAAGCTATGAAAAAAAGTCTCTTACCAATAATCTTGAAAGTTCCATCAGGATACAATTCACCAATATCACCAGTATAAAACCAACGAACACCATCCTCTTCTTTGAAACATTCTTTGGTCAATGGTTCATTTTTAAAGTATCCTAACGTAACACAGTCACCTCCAATGACTATTTCTCCTCTTGGGTTTGGCTTATCTGTAGCGTGGTAGTTTCCTGAAAGGTTTAAGTTTTTTTAAACATTGAAACAATTTTAAAGTAAAGTTTCTACAAAAGCAGCTTTGACATAAATTAATTTCAGATATTATAAAGAAACAAAATATGAGCCATTGTCTATTCCCTTGAAACGAATATTACTTCTGAAGAAAAATTGAATTAAGAGAACAGTATGTTTGTTAGATTTAAAACCAGAAAGCAATAAATTAGGGAATTAGGGCTCATCTTTATATCTATTAATCTCAGATCCTATTTTGAGTGAAAAGGCAAATGTTTTATTCATTCTTATTTACTATCGACTTCACAGGCATGATTTAAGTCCAATTCAGACAAAGTGATTTCCCAAATAATTCATGTTAATCCACAAGACAGCTTTTACAAACTCCAAATTAATAGTACAGATCTTAAACTTGCATAGCCTGACTGTGACATTAATATAAAAATTGATAAAACATTAAGTATATTTGTGACAGCAATTCAATCTCATTCTACAAGAAAAGAAAACTTTAAACAGTTTAGTGATAAGTAAAGGTCTAGTTATATTTTTATATGCCTGATAAATACAGAATCTTTTTGAAATTGAAATTTTAAAAACTTAATTTCTCGGTAGCGTTAGAGGGGAAAGTCTTGATAAGGAGTTGGGCACAAATTAAACTGACCTCAAATCAGCCTTATAGGCAGTTTTAGGTAAGACTATGGCAAACACGGATCCAGTGGGGATCATGACCTCCCCCCCCCTTAAGCGACCAAATATGGCATAAATTTTTTTTTTTGGTCATATATTACGAAAAAATTGCCAAACACCCTCATTTTTGCTCAAAAAATTCTTTGAGCCCCCCCCCCTTTCCAAAAATGACCCACTTCTTAACTACAAGCTGGATCCTCCCATGCACTGTGGGAAAGGAGAGGTCCGAGTTTCCTCCAAATCTTAAAAATTGAAGCTACTTTTATGTGATCCTTGCTACAGGATGAGGGCTCTTGATGCAATTTTTCCGAAATTCGTTTCAAGACTCAATCATAGACTAATTTTTATACTTCAATGAAATGGGGTAGGTTTAGGGCTTTCCGAAGAACGTTTTCAGCATTGGACTATAAAAAGTCTATCATTGAGAACCAAACAGGGGGGAGGAGGGCTAAGTGATCATTAAAATTTAGGAATTAAAAGGATATAAACTTCTCTGAAATGTTCAGGGAGGTTAGAAAACTTGTTATGCTAGCGAAAAATAGTTTTATCCTATGTTCTTGGTGCATAATTGAGAACAAAGCATAACAGATAATATAACTGAAATTTTCATGCAAAAGAATCAAGGAGATACCCCTTTATTTCTTGGCTGAGTGAAATTCTCTTTTTGACGAAAGAAAAAAAATGAGCCCTTTTGAGCATAAACCTGAACGTTGATAGCTCCAACTTCAAAAACCTTAATATTCTACCCTATCACCTAATACCGAAGAACTTAAGTTAAAAGTTAAAAAGGTAAAAATATCAAGACTTCCCCGAAACGCTAATAAAAACATTTGGAAAATTCACACTTTAAAAATAAAGATGATTGTTTCTTGAAAATTTTTGTCCCAAAACTTTGTTTCTGACATTATGTACACAGTATGCAAAGTCAGGAAAAAACGTAATTACAATCTGCTCTTATTTTACTAGATACGTCAACAATATTCTATTTATTTTCGATAATGAAATATTTAAAATAAATCTAAGCAGAAAAAAGTATGCATTTTAAGAGTTTCGATTCAAACACATTCGAGATTTTTTGACTCTCGGCCAGTTAGCACCGATATAAAAACTTAAAGCGCTGTTTCATATAAGAGTTTTCAAATATTATTGAACTGAGTTCATACAAAACCATTTTTCAGTTTTATCAGAAGGATAAACAAAGATAATAAACTTAAAAAAAAAACTAGACCACGGGGAGATGGCGGACGGACTTGAAGTGGAAACTGACCATTTTGAAATAGGTTGGATTAGCCAGAGCGAGCGACTTCACTACTTACACGTTCTCGCTGATCCAACCTATTGCAAAATGAACTGGTCTGTTTCCAGTCCACCTGCCATCTTTCGGTGGTCTAGCTTTGAAAACATTTTCTTGAATTAGAAAGTATTTAAAATATAACAAAATATTACCTTCAGCCCAGTCAACTAAACGAATGTAGCAGTTGCTCAATGGTGCTCCAACCCGACCTGTACTGTGATCATTTACTGAAACGAGAAGAAAAGTGTTAATGAAAAGAACAACCATTTAAAACATTTATTCTTGAATAATTTAAAAAGTAACTTACTTGCCATAATGGTAGCACTAGCTGCTGTTTCCGTCATGCCATAAGCTTGAATCATTTGAACATCTAAGCACATTCGAATGAAATCATGGGTGTCCGGTGATAAGGGAGCGCCTCCACAAGCAATTATGCGTACATTTCCACCTACCATGTTCTTTATCTTCTTAAATACAAGCCTGTGAATTAAAATATTTTTTCTTTATATTAGTGGTTAAATAATAGAGATTCATTATTTGAAATCTGTTAAACTAAGAAATTCCATTTTATAACCAACAATATCCACAAGAAATGTCTGTTTGGCTATGATATCGATAAAGGTGAAACTGATTATGGGTAGCTTTTATCCAGAAAATTTAAAGCTTTTCATTTTTCACGTGCATAAGAGGAGGAAGTAATTCTTTTAACATTACAAACATTTATACGAAATATGACCACAAGTACTGTAGGTATTTGTAAACTGTTTTTTCGAATCAAATAAAAAAAATATATAAATTTAAACCAAATATACGTTTAAAAGTTTCGAACTTAACATTTCAAACATGTCACTCACCTATTTAAAAGCGGCGTATTGAAGCCTTTTCTGAACCAAAACAATTTGTACTGGATAGCATACTTAAAGAATTCTTTGGCAAATGGCCCTTTGCTGCTGGTGACTTCATTCACACCTTTCCTAATTCTGTCAAGCATCAACTAAAAATATATTTGATCTCATAAGAGTTGAAGTAACACAGCTTCGTCATTCACAAATAAATTACCCACTAGGGCACATTAGAGCTAGCAATGGAAAGATCAGATTGAAGAGATTTTAAAAAGCAATACTATTTCAATTTTTAGATTGTATCAGAAGTCCGTATTGATTGCATCCGAAATCTTACTGAATCTTAAATCAGAAAATGGATAGCTTGGAATATGTATGAATGAAACCCTGACTCTTACTGCCGGCTTACGAAAAGATCCTGGCAGTCATTCTACGGCAGTCGGTAGGTGCACTCACATTAATGGCTTTTTAAAGGCTAGCTTCTTGTTACGCGACCTTTCAAGTTGGTATGACGACCACGCCCGCTGGAAGGTTATGTTTAAGCAAAGGTGTGCTACATTAGAAATTTTACTGATTACTTAATCCTAATAAAACAATACGGTAGTGAAATTTTAAGCAAATAGTTATGAACGTTAAATCTGTTTTTAAGTTCAGTTTGAAATTTGTTTAGTTACAGCTTAAATTAAGTCTTCATATTTTTTTTTTTATAACCGAAGAGATCATGCTCGAGGAATAAAAAGAGATTCTACAAAATTTTTGAATAAAATTTTGAACACAGACATTTTTTGCAACTAGTTACTTTTAGCTGTTTCGAAAAAGCTTCCTCTATTATTTCCTCAAAATTATTAGATGTTTTTGAAAATATACTTTTGATTATTTTAAAAAGGTAATCAACACATCTGAAACAAAAATACTTACTGGAACTGCTGTTAGTATAGTCGGTTTGAGCAAAGAGGTGTCACCCTTACAACCAGGCATAATGGCAGTAGACTGAAAGTTTGTAAGAAGAAATATTAAGAATGCTTAATAAACTGCAACCCATTTCAAAAATAGCTTAAATATGTTTGATAAAATAAAGCAAATGGTTTATAGTTCGTCTAGATTATATACATCTATAATTTAATAGCATTGACATTTAAATGAACTTTGCAATTAAAGCATTTCAGAAGAAAAAAAAGTTCATCTGAATACATCAGTTAATCTTTAGATGTAAATTTAGAATCCAAATAATGCGAGTTCTAAATCTAGTTGAATGGCTTGTAAGAAGCAATACGTACCTTATCAGTAAAGGTATGAGGGGATGAATAGCCAACTGGTATTCCCATGACAAAGAAGAAGCATTCTACGGGAAAAAAAGGTCTTTAAATTCAGGTTGTGTAACACCTGAATTTTTTTTTAAAACTTACATTCAAAGAGCATATAATCCAATTGGGTGAAGATAGACGATATTAGCGTAAGATTAAAGTAACACCAGGGAGAGTTGGCAGATGGACTGGAAGCGGAAACTGACCACTTCATTTTGAAAGAGGTTGGCTCTGCAAGAACGCGAAAGCAATGAAGTCGCAGGTTCTCGCTAAATACAACCTATTTCAAAATGAAGTGGTCCGTTTCCGCTTTCCGTACTTCCCCAGGTCTCCATGGTCTTATTTTGAGTTTGTAGTCTGTTTTGAACCGCACCTATGTGATGCTGACTTATCTTTTACTATGAAGTCAAAACTATCTAGGTGCAAGTACGATTATATGCTCTGAACGCACGCCACAGTTCAATGCGAAAATAAATGTACTTACCAGCAGCTATTTCAAAAGCATGAGCTAATGGCAGGTATCCAATGTATGAGTCATCAGGTCTGTCAAATAAAGGACGAATGAGCTTATGTTGAAGAAATTAAATTGTAAGGACAGAATTTCAGGATTTCTATTCAAGTTACCCGTAGCACAAGTAGTTACACATTAAAAATTTAGAAGTAGTTTACTGAAGAATACTGGTATATGAATTCGTTCATTGCACAACATTATGGTCTTACTGAAAAAAACTTGCTAGTTGTTCAAAAGTTGAGCATTTTTCAGTTACATTAGATTCTAACTGTTGCTTAAAACCCAAAAAATGTTCGAAGTGGGTTTTCTTCTTAGGTATAAAAATGAGCATTTCTGCACACTTTTAAAATTGATTAGCTTTAAAATTTCTTCTTTCACAATGCTTTGCTTTTCTCCGTCATTTTCTACGAACAATTTCAATTTAGCCACTATTTTCGGATTTATAAATCATATTTCTCGAAATTTACTATTGTTGCAGTATCAAACTCATTTTCGAAGAGAAAAATTCTTGAATATCCGAAACAGGAAAGAGCTGCTGGATCCATCCGAACGAAACTCAATTTTACCCAAATGAAACTACAACACTAACTTTTTTTGCTACAATGAAATTAAATAGGTACATAGGAATTATGGCGTATCTAAATTAAGGGCCAGGGGGAAAAATATGTAAGTCACTTTTTCTTCAATTTTGAGATATTAGCGCTATCTAGGGGCTATGAATGGTTAATATCATCTGGTAGAACAACAAGGGGGAAAAAGACGTGCATGAAAACTGTATTGACTACAAAGGGAGTTACGAGAAATCAAACTTTGCTCTTCGTTTTTCTCGAAATCACTTTTTGGTCACTCATCTTTTTCCCCTGGCCGTTCAAAATTTATTCAAAGAAGGAAAAATATAAGCATTCCTCTTTTTAATTAAAAAGTTTCAAAATTGAAAGAGGTTAGGGTAAAAGGTATGGTTAAGACCTAAGAGTTTAGAAAACATTACTTCAAAAAGTTAGTGACAGCGGGGCAATGATATAACTATTCTACTTTAGAGACACATACAAATCAGAATTGGTTTACTACTTAGTTCTTTTAACCCTAGAATACTAACGTGTTTTTTTTTTTTTAACGCTAATACTAAATAGAAAGATGAGTAAAAATTACTCATGATTAGTATTCTAGGGTTAAAGATCTGTGCTCTTTACAAATAGCGATATCCTACTTAGCGATATCGAGTTATGTAGAGTTATAGAAAAACAAATACTTACGCAAGCTTAGGAATGCAGTCTAGCAGACCAGTAGCAGTAGTGACCATATTTTTATGGGTTAGCATAACACCTGAAAAAGAAATTGAATTTTCAATGTAAAGTTACTTCGTAAAAACTTCATGAAAGGAGCTTACTTTTTAAATAATAGTTTTAAAATCGAGCATTCTTAAAAAAAGACTAAAACCTGAGCAGTCATAGAATTTTAAAAACTTCAAAAACATCAATTCGTATCTTAAACTAAGGTTTGAATATTTTTGTTTTAATGTTTTTAAATATTACCTTTTGGTATGCCTGTTGAACCACTTGTGTACATGATTACAGCTAAATCACTAGGTTCAGGAGGATCTGGTTTCGAAACTACAAGAAAAAGGTCAGACGATTAAAAATCTTATCTATGCATTATATGTCCCAAAATCGAGAAATATTTGTGAAACAAATACATTGAAACAGAAGCAAGATACACAAATTATGGAGCCCAACGAAGAGCAGATTGTAGGAAGATTGGGGTACTTTCCATAGGGACAAGTTTTCCAGTTTGCTTGAATTAAAAATGGGCACCTTTGATGGTACTAACGGCTGAAATTGGTTAAGGTCTTCACTCCACACACCAGCTAGTTACTTTAATTTACAAGCTGGAGTCAAATTTGTCAAGAAAGCAGTTTTTTCCCACTCGAGTAAAATTTGAGGTTTTAAAATTACTGCAACGACGTTAAATTTACCATTTCGACATTGCGTTCACTATAAATGAATTAATTTATCCATGTAACTGAACTTTGAAGATAATTTATACCACTATTCTTTGAAGTAATGGCGAAGTTCAATATGGTGACGGAGCATATTTTGGCTCTAAAATTGCTTGATTAAAAATGCGGATTATACATGAATCTGCACCAATGCTGGCTAACTCTTCGCTCTTCCAAACAAGTTGTTTCTTCCAGTTCGAGTTAATCATTCCTTATTGCTTACTCAGTAAAACTAACTAGTCTTACAACGGCCTTTTGGGAAAGCGCCACCAAGGGTGCAAGCAAGTTATTAAAAAAAAAAAAGGAAAAACTATACTCAACTCTGATACTTTCATTAAAAATCAGTTAAAGATGGAATTATTGTAGAAAATGCATAACGCAAAAAGAATAGCATGAAAGGGGACAAATATGAAAAAAAACCTTGCTGGATGCTGTTTGGATTTGCATTTTCAAATTTAAAAGTCACTAAAGCATTTATATATTTACTAACCGTAAAATTCACGTGAAATTCGGTGTAAAACAGAAGTGGGCGTGGAACCGAAATGTAACAATTTTTTTATTTTGGTTTCACTCCAGTTTTTCGAAAGAAAGAGTTACCATATGAAAAATAAACTTTAGAATGTCTACGCATAAATTCAGTTGCTCAAATATAGCTTCATTTCATTCGTAAGTCTGTAGAAACTAAACTAAATACTAAAAAAAATCAGTAATCAAGGGCGGATCTAGAAATGTTTCAAGGGAGGGGTGAATTACGTATCTTTTACTACACATCTTGGTTTACAAATGTTGACCTCATATCGCACACCTACTTCAATAGTGTCACAACTCAAAAACCCGCTTTTTTCAGGAAACGCGAAAAACTGTTTCCGCCGCTGATATTATTCTGGGCTTGAAAGTCATGACAAAATGTGAGATAGTCCTTTAAAATCGAATTTCAGACGTTATTTGGTATCCTTCCCTATTTGATATTTTGTTATCGTGAAAATTAGCTAATTTTCCATAGCAAGTGAATCATCGGGATAGCAAGTGAATCATCTACACCGATTCAACTGCTATCTGGCGGCCACTGAATTCCCTCAAGTTAGAACGGTTTTTTGAGATTGATAGAGCTTTTTTCTGAATCCAGTGATACCAATAACTCAAAATCGTCATATTTTGAGTTGTAACACTATTGAAGCAAGGGTGCGATATGATTTTGGACTTCAAATGTGAAATTTACCCTGAGGAGAGCCCTAAAAGTCGCTTCTGCTAGCAGCAAAGATAGCGTACAAAATACTACTTTTGAGCTTCAATATTGAAAGTTTGCCAGTGGTGCGTCTCTCCCTTTTATCTGTCCTTGTCAATAATGCAAATGTTTGGAAAAACATTAACTATAAACTCACTTGGATCACAGTTATTTCCCATATTTTCCAATTGTGAAAACGAAATGATCGATATTCTCTCTGGAAAACCAGTTGTGTCAACAGGTCTAATATTCTCAAAATAAACTACATGCGTTACTGCTGGACATTTTTCGATTATTTTCTGGAAGAAAAATAAGATTGTTAAACAACTACAGACATTGTTTTTAAACGTCACAGAATTCCATCTAAAAATTTAAGCATTTTTTCAATATTGTTAAATTATAGGGCAATTCCATTTTGAAAAAAGCATCGATTGCTGCACAAAACAGCCTGCAGAGGCTCCAAATATGTTAACTCCTTGTAGGAATTTTTGAAGAACATACTCTACTTGTTTAAAATACAGTTAAATTTGAAGACTTCTAGAAACAGTGTTAATGATTGTATTTTAGTTACCTTCCCCCGTAACGGACGTATCTTACGAGATACGTCCGTCACGTAGAAAATGCTACATTTCGATATTTTTTCTGGAAGTCTTCAAAATGTAACTGCATTATATGGTAGTAAAGACCATGTTTTTCACTAAGTTAATGAAATAAAATAAAAATTTAACATTTCTAGTCTTTGTAAGCTGTTTTGTGAGAAATGGATACGTCTGTTACAGTGGGATTGCTCTATAGGAAAATCATAAGAGGATAGTTTAAGCTAATTATGGAAGTAAAAAGAAATTATTGCCCCAAATAACTGACGCGAAATGTTTACTTTTAGTTTGGGAATCAATTCTTGAGAAGTGAAGACATGTGTGACTTCCGTCTCGTTGATTCCGTGAACGATTCCGTCTTCACCAAGGGTTGCATACAATGTAGCCACTGAAAAAGTCGAAGCTCATTAACACATTTTCAAATTGAATGATACATCAAATGGCTAAATTACAAGTGACACTAACTGCATACCTGGAACGTTTATTCTGAAGCAAACTTGGCACACTAGCATCCACTCTATTCGAGTTTCAGCAAAGATCACAATCTGTTTCTTTGGTTGAAGTCCTAATTCCAACATGCCTTTGCTCAAATTTTCAACTCTTTGTTCGATATCCACATAGGAGTGCCATTGATATTCACCTAACCGCACCTTAAACGAGAAAAAGGACATGCCATTTCTAAGAAATGAAATACTAATGAAAGCGAACAAGTAGTTATGTAAATTAAGCATTTCATTTTACGCCAACATTATAAAGCACTTACATTTAATGGCCTAATAACATTAAGTAGAATTATTGAAGCATTCTCTGTATGTGTAAAACGTCTAAGATGGCAAAAAGATTAAAATAATCTAGTTGAAAAATATGCAGAAGAAATTCGCAAATAAAGCCATAAACCACATGTGATGTGCATTTTTTGTTTATAATTGTCTGCAATGTACTATAGGGAATTCAGGGGGGAGCAGTAGTGGACGTAAACAAGGGTCGCCAACATTTGCCAATTTCATTAATTACTGGATTGGCGATTCTGTTCATGAACATTTTGTTTATCTGATCGGCGCTGTTTTCAACATCTCAACGCCAAATAAACAAGTCTCGCCAAACGCGTCAGACTTTTGTTTACTTTCCTTCCTGCTGAATTCACTAAATGTATATTTTATATTTTCCTTGCATTATTTAATTAAAGTATTGCGCTCTTTACCCCCCTTTTTTTGAGCTGGTAACGCTAAAAGAATTTAGAAGCGCTGGCATATTTTGGAGTATGAAAAGTTGCTTTCCCAGCCCGTTGTTGGCAGAGAATATTTTGCCATGTATTTAAATAAAAAGTAATTCTTTTACAAACAGCCTAGTTTTTTTCCTAAAAGATTGGTCTCTGTGTGTACATTATATATGTTTCAAACATGCTTAATTTTCATGTCTACCCATTCTACGTCTTGATATAAAAACTGTATATAATACAATTCAAAATGTATTATTACCTTCTTGAATACTTTTCCATTTCTGTAGTATTCATCGGCTTCAGCTTGTACCTCTCTTACTCCAAGACATTTCTTTGTTCCAAATCGAACCACCGACATTCGGAATAACTCATCTAGGGTATTTATACCATCCAAAGGGTTGATGCAGTGACGAACAAGACGAACGCAAGGACTGTATGGATCATTTTCCCGTATGTGCTTGGCCTTTAAAAATAATTAGTTTTCTTTAAAAATTTAGAAGTTTTGAAAAAAATCATTCGCTAAGAAAATTGACACTTGTTTCATTAAAATTATGAATTAACTAAATCAAGTTACAGTTTTATCAGAAGTTTAAGTTACTTTTAGTTTATCAGACTAAAAGTACACGAATAGAGCGTTTTTCCACTTAACGACACGATAACGAAAATCGGCCGGTAATACGACAACGATAAAAGTACAGTATTTTGTCATCTGTTGCACTGTTTTTCCATTCAACCGATATCGTTTCGTATGCTATCTTGTTCCCTAAAAAGAAAAAGGAAAATGAATTTCTATTAGTGTGACGCGAAAGGGACGACGGGTGCTTTCCGATAAAAAATGTTCAATAAGCGATATTGGTTTAATGGAGACTGCACACTAGTCATTGAGTTGGCAGGTAGAAAAGTGCATAGTAAATGTTTGCAAATGCATTTTGTGTGCAGCAATATCCGATAGCAACAATCGTGTAAGATTTATCGCTGTCGTATCGCTCAGTGGAAAAACGCTTTTACGCTGCTACTTTAGAAAATGTCGTGTAGTTTGAAGTAATAGAAATATTGACTACGTTTGAACTAGAATTTATCCAATAAGAAAAACGGCAACTTGTCCTGAGTGAGGTCTACCAAAAATCAAAAACTTTATTTTTATGCAAGGTAACTTTAACCCCTTATCTGGTGAGAAAAACTTGCGAGATTCGCTCCCAAGAGTCACCGGTTTTCACCCATGCGCGTAGTTATGCGGTGTATCGGAAATATTCCCCTCTCCAATTCGCCCTTTTCTTGATTTGGGTAAGTGAATCGGCAACAATGTGAAGGACATTCAACAGCATTCCAAAGATACATGGGTCTAGCTTTACTTATAGCAGTGCATTGCAGAGAAGCGTTCTTCGGAAAGGTGTATATACACCCGCGGCAGGTACGTGATTTATAGTTAAATATACATTTAGAGAAACCATTGCTAATAATTAATCCGAACATCACGCGCGCATTTTAATAAATAAGCGTTTGGAAGTCAAAGTGCAGATTTTACGCATGGAGAGTTTAGTGCGTGATGGAACAAAGTCCGTCCCCTCCTGACATTGAAAATTCCATAAACTTAAAACTGAGATCAAAGACTGAGAAGTGGCTGATGGTATCTTTCTTCGAAAGATTAAACTGAGGACTTCATACAATTTATCAGTAAAAGATTTACTAGTGCACTTTTTCTCATCTCGGGAAAAGAAAATTGGGTTTTACGTATGCTACCTTTTATGTAAGATATTTTCTAGTTCAAACATTAACTTCTTGCATTGATACTTCCAGTTAAGATTTTCAGCCTTAAGCTTACACTAACTTCGTTTACAGGTACTTGCATTAAATCTTTCATTTATGATGCCTAACTTTTAGCTTGAATATTGAACTTAGTTTGTTTATTCATAGATTTTTAGAAAAAAAGTTTTTCTATCTTACCCAAACAGTTCTGTCGGCTTTCCACCTTTTCCACGGTTGCAGAAGTAAAAAGTACACTGGGAATGTCACAATGTCATAGAAAAACATGACACCCATTACGAACCATAATTTGAGCTTTGTTTTCAGATCCATGACTGGAGGAGAATCCTAAAAAGAGGATTACACTTCAATTATAAAACAGGGGTTGACATAATCGTGAATGATTATGAATTTTAGTATTATGTATCCTATATAAATCTGAAATCACGTAAATGAATAGTACTGAAGTCCTCTATATAACACATTTCAGGGATACATTTCACTTTGAAGATAATGTTAAAATACAATAATTACCGTTAGCAATAGCAATTAAGCACTTAATTACGGTAGTAAGAAAATTGTCACGTAAGTTTTTTCTAAAAACAAATCATTTCCTTTGTTTATATTTAATTTTTATTTAAATTAAAAAACTTACTTGATTTTCAGTTTGCTCGTTTACAACTTTTGTTGTAGATGGTTGTCTGTTCGAAGATTCACTTTTCGTAGAACACAGCTTTCTTTTGCCTAGAAAGAGAAAGAAATTTTTAAGAGAATTAAGTATTTAACCGGAAAACGCTATTAATAGACTTAATGAATATTTGTTTTCTCTCTGACGTCAGGGAAAAAACCTCTTACTATCAATAATTGATAAATTAAGTATTACTTCCACGCAAGAAAGACTTACAAATATTGATTCACTGAAGATATGGACAATAAATGCAAAGAATGTGGTAAATAAATGCGTCGTTTGAAGTGATCCACATTCAGCGTTCGAGAACCATGGCTAAATTTTTCGTCCCGTTCATGAAAAATATGTTGTCGATGTCATACTGATAGTTCAACTTGTAACTTACATGTGAATAATTGATAAATTTTTCATAAAATTTAAATACATCTTTTTATTGTTTTTTTTTTACTAAAGGGGCTCTCCTTGCAACCTTACAAATCAGACAAATGCGTACAAAACTTATTGTCATTCCTTTTAGGACCATGAGACATATTTTCCTTAAGTTCAAAAAGTTTATAAATTACCGAATTTCTTTTTAATGATACTTTTTTCATGATAACGAGACATCTTATTAACCGCCAAAAGGAAAAAAAAAAAGATAATCTTTTTTAAATACATAGCTAATTTCCTTACTCTATCGCAAAGCTTATTGACCTCTATAAGGTCAAGTGTTAGTCAAGTCAAAAGTGTTATGTTTCCAAAAGGAACGGATTAGCCACAAAATATCAGCTTAAAGCTCAGTTTTCAAATATGAAAACAAAACTACTAATTTAATTCAATAACCCTCTATTTTTCTCATCAATATGTCTTTATAAACCCTTTACTCTTCAAATCTTCCTGAATGAATGTCTCCAAAGAGACGACTTCAGAGTACAGAGGGTTAAGTGCGAGTTTCGTTCTATTTAAACCAAAACATAAAAGTAAAGATGAATGATTAAGAGGGGAATTCAAAGCAATGATAAGCACCGGTTCCGGAAGAAAACTCTAGAAAACTCTTAAAGCCCAATAAACAAGTTACAAAATAAGTTAGCAAAAAATCTCATTTCTAATAAAAATATTTGACCTTCTCCTTTAGTCTTTAGTGTACAGAAACCTTTCAGTAAATGAAGTTTTTCGTAATAAACGAAAGAGATTTCCTCATCTTTGTGCTTTTAGAAGATTTATCAAAATAAATGAATCGATTATTAGACATTTTATATAGAGGAAGCGGAAATCAAACCAATTCCCCGTCTAACAATTGCTCACGTTGCTTGATAGAAGACTAGAAAAGGTTAAACATTTTAATTAAACCTTTCATATCAATACATAAGATTTTGAAACATTTTCTTTGTGGCAGAAAATTCAATTTAAACATTTACAGGTTCAGTAAGACTGAAGCGTTTACAATTGCCGCGGGTATTTCAAAGCGCTATAATCATTAAACACTACGACGAATACAGAAAAAAAAGAAAAGCATTTGAAAGAATACAAAAGCGATTAAAGTTTTATTTGCATATTTTATAGGAGATCCATGCGTGAACCCATGCTCACACGTCATGCCATGAGTCCAATTACTGCCATTAGACTAGATGGTACTATTAAAGTTCTGCTACAGCTCGTAGGTAAAGGGGTTCAAAAACTATCTTTTGCAAACCTCACAGGAAAAAATACGCAAAACTAACACATACTCTCAAAAGAACTGACAGTAGCATGTTGCTGGCCGCCTTGTCTAGTGGCCAGAAGTCTGATTAGGATGGGGAGGTCTCGGGATCGAATCCTGGCTCGGGCAACGGTGTAACTTCCCTCCTGTCCTTGTCCCTTCTTTGTGTGAATGTCTGCTAACCTATAAATGGGTCCTTATGGCAGGGGTGTTTAGCTAAAACTGACTTCCACCTTAATGAGACTCGTAACACGGAAACCGTACCTATTCTGCCTTAAACCGAGTAGATTCATCTACTCAGTACCTATTCTGCCTTAAACCGAGTAGATTCATCTACTCAGTACCTATTCTGCCTTAAACCGAGTAGATTCATCTGCTCAGGCTCGGATACCCGAGTGACATAAGTAACAATAAAACAGTACCACGAGAGTGTGGCAGGAACTAGAGTCGATAGCATTGATGTATGCCGTGTGACCATGGCTTCACACATAAAAAACCCATGAGGTATGTAAATACGAGTAAAACTAATTGTTTCAGCGTTCTCGCGGTATTTGTTTGATTATAGCGTAGAGTAACTTCGCAAAGCAGTGGGGAATTGCGGAAAACCCCATGCATACGCAAAATACTTAAGATTTTAAAACTTCAACTTTTTTTGCCAAATTAACACTGGATCTTGAAAGCTACATGATTTAACCTCATTTCAGAGCCTTTACGAAGTGGATTACTTGCATACCTGCTAAAAGATGTTGAAGCTATTCCTATTGCTTTTATAAGCCTAGCATAAATCAAGCTTACGGTTAGGGTGTTCAAGTGGAGGTGGGGATCATGGAGCAAACTGCACCATTGAAAAATGAAGGGGTGTTTTTCCCCTTTTGGTAGGCACTATTTCTTGCACGGGGCGGGGGGGGGGTTGTTTACAGTGATCAAGATAGTTTTTTCAATTAATTTCTTTGCGCTCTCAACATGATCGAGAAAATGTTGTTTAAGCATTTCCGAGCCATTTTCAGAGCTGTGCATTTTAAATAAAACATGTCTGGAATTCAAAATGATTGAAATCACATTGCAACATATTGATGGTGTTTAATAGTTGCACAAATCAGAACTGAAACGCAGTGGTTCCAGTTCCGGTTTGACAGATATGTTCATTGCCATAACAAGATAAAATATGTACTTTTACACTCAATTTGAACCAATTTTATTGTTACGATTTCATTTTCTATACCAAGTCTAACTTCCGGCACCTCTGAACAAACTTAAGATACTGTTTGTTTTTTTCTCAAGTTTCAAATTATGTAATGGAATTTATATTATTAATTATGGCTAAAGGTTAAAATTTCTGTTGGAACTTTGTATCTCGATCCCAAAGACACTTTTGTGCAAAAAGCTCATATGGGACATAAGTCGTTAAAGGCATTAGTTTTCGTAAAGAAATGAATTGCTTCAATGAATATACATTTTGGATTTAAAAATCATGCTATTTGAATACGTTAGGTTAAAAACTGAAAATAGTATATACGAAATGAACAGCACACTACAAACCATTCTTGTTTAAAAGTACTCTTAAGAAATTTATACATACGAATCCTTACTTTTTAAAACCTTAATTTGTCCATTTTTGAACTTTTTAGGTTAAAAAAATCGAAGATGCATCAATCCTAATGAAGCTATAATTTAAAAAATAGAAAAATTGAAACAACTTAGACAATATTAATTTTAGTTCTTAAAAATTATATTTTTTCATCGAAATATACTAAACAAGCGGTACAAGTTATCCTCGAAAATAGATGTCTAAATGCACTTCTAAACCGTTAAAAATTAAGATAAAATCCTCTACTCTAACTTGAATAATTAAGTATACCAGGCAGAAGATCGGTTTTGAATACGTAAAAGAAACTGCCGGAAGTATACGTTTATAAGATACTTCCGAGAAGCTATACCGGAAGACGATGAAAGGAACAGGCTAAGCCAATAGAGGTTAGCCTTGAAAAATATAAATATTTACTTAATGATCTTTGTGATAAGTTATTGATTAATGTTGAGCTCCAAATAATGATAAACCGCAGATCATTTAATCCATGAGTGTTAGAGCAAAGGTGTTCCAAACTTAAATTTCTCTTTAACAATAGGTTGCCCAAGCAAGTCATTTTGACTGTTGGGGCAATATTGATATTACACAAAATATGCCATAAATGAAGGAAGAGGGGGGAGGTAACTACAATTAATAAACACATGCACATATGTTGCCTATAAAGTCACAAAAATCTGATTAATTGGGTCATGACATACATAATTTTTTAATCCTAATTGAAATTAAAAAGCAGTCAAAATGATGGCACGGGCAATCTAGTGTTAATTACCGTCACTCACGGGGGGGGGGGGGATTTCACTCTCTCCTGCCTTTGGAAAATTAATGTTTTTTCATTTAAGGGGCCGTGGCTCTGTTGTTTTTCAGCAAATATTTCGTTATGTAACCCACCCTCCACCCTCTTTGTTGTATACTTTTTTCGCATATGAGACATTCTTAGGAGTAGCTTAAACCGTCAAAGTGTCATTTCAAAAACGTCTTATTAAGATGAGAGATCTAAATCTATTTTTCAAGGCTGTTCAGTTGAAAACTGGTAGTGGGTGTGCTAATCTCAGATAAAGCAGTTAAATAAGTTAAATTTATGTGTTAGTGAAAAAGAAATAAAAAATTTGACAACAGTTTTGCATAAAGTCAATTGAGTTAAGTGTAGTCAATTTAAATCAAAAATCTCTTTACGAAACAATTAAATTTTCCTTTTCTAACTAAAATACTCATCACTTCACAACTGTTCTATGAACTTGCACTAAATATGTAGTACGTATTAACTTTGAGATTGTTGAGTACCTAGCATTGATATGAACACACTGCTCTACGAATTATCTATACACAAAATCAGGCATGTTTATCTTTATATAAATTAAATTCAGAGCCAATGTATGCTTTTAAAAACAAGGAAAATATATTTACTGCGTAAAGAAATGTGAATACTTAAAATTCAAAAAGCCTGACACAAATTATTAAATTAAGTTTGAAAAACAAACTCCCCAAATGAAGAGTCAAAATTTTAAATATTTTAAGCACCTATATTTTTTTTCATCGCTAAAATCATTTACGTAAATACTTAATTTGATTGTAGAAATTTTATTCATGAAAACATTCAAATACAGCTTGCTTATTGACATTTTGAAGAATTTCTTTTTGAACTTTACAAGTAAAATACACTCAAAAGGCACCTTTAAGGGTGAAAGGTTGTAGCACCAGCGGCACATCTGAAGGGTACCCACTGGACTTCCTACACTGGACCCTTGGGGTGCCACAGGGTACCCCAAGGGTTCTTAGGGAGTTCAGTGGCACCCTTCAGGCTGTGCCACTGGTGCTACAACGTTTCATCCTTAAAGGTGACAACCTGTTGGATTAACAGTGTACACATGAAAAAATAAATATTGGTTCAGGAGCGTAAAACGAAGAAGTTAAGGCACGTTTCACTGCGGTAGCTGTCATACATTTATCATAATAAACTATCAAAAACTACTTGATAAATGTAAAGACGTTTTAACTTGTGTAAAACTTTCATTTACGAAAAAATATTTGAATTATTGACGAATTTCTTATTGACGAATTAAAAAAAAAATGTTTTATGAACCGTTCACTTGTGAAATAGATATGGGAAAAAATAACTGCAAGTTCAAGAGTTTAAAACTTAAAAGGACACTTTACCACATTTGATGTCATTGATTTGTGTGACTAAGTCTACAATAACATAACTATTTTTCATCTGTTAAAATATAAATGACGTAAACATTCACTTAAAATTTGTGAAGAAATATTTGAACTCACATTTTTGAAACCTTTATAGGCGTTTTAGTACGATCGCTGTCCTTCATTTATCTGACGATATAAATGACATTCTACAAAAGCTACTATGTTTTATCTGCTAAGTTAAATGACAAATATTATTACTTGAAAGGAAAATTTTACTAACGAAAATTTTAAATTCTACTTATTGACACATTAAAAAAATGCTTCCACAAACTCATTTAAAAATAACCATCAAGAGATTTACACAATTAAGGCGGGAACTTTTTACTATGATCACTGTCATTCATTTGAAAATGTTCAAAATATAAAATAAGAATTTCATAAAATTTATATAAATAAAATATTTAAATTTAACTCACTTATTGACATTTTGAAAAATATTTTCCAAACCTTCACAGGTAAAAGCACTCATGAAACAATAACAACAAACATTAGTTCAAGAGTTATAAAATCGAATAAGGCGGGCACATTTTACTACGTTCGCTGTCATTCATTTATCTGAGGCGATTCATACACCCCTCTCGCCACGTCGTGTGACACTACGTCATTTTAGTGTAGTTTCGCTTCGATAACGGTTGCTCTAATTTTCAAGTCATGTTTCCAATGTTTTTTATCAACAGTTGATGCGACTGATACCTTTGACTGCAAGCGTCAAGTAGTTCAAGTTTCGAAGAAGTAGTGCAATAGTTGGAGTGAACGTATGAACAAACGCGAGCTAGTTCCGCATTTTATGTTTCCTTTCAAGGTTTACGGTGTTGATAATAGATTGACGCATTTCGGTGTTACAGAAACTAGTCATTACTTCTTTCATATCAAGGAAATCATAAAACAGTTATGTGGATGCCTTCGATATTTCAACAGATGGTTTAATTGAGGGAGTCACGTTACTTAAAGCTATAGCAATGAAAAACTAAGTTACATCACTTTATCAGCCTAACCCCCCTCCAAAAAAGTCAATTGACACTCTATAAAAGATAGTTATTCCTTTCAATCACAAAAAAATACTTTGAGTAAAAATTAAACGGAGCAGTAAGCTGCGAATAAGATGATTTTAATTAAATTTTAAGAAATATAGGGCGAATTAAAAAATGTCATCTTTGTTAGGCAGACTATCAGTATGCGGACTAATTTTGTACCACTTTTCACAATCGTACGTTGCGTAGATTTTACAGTAGAGTCCTTGACCCTTGTTCCTTCAATTAAAAAACCACTATATTGTGCTGTTTAGATAAGAGAAGCTTACAAATTAATTTTACTTTTTGCATTTTAAATTAAAAAATTTAACCGGCAGTTCAAAAATATATCTGGTCAAAAAATGACATGGCGAGTCCCATAGATACAGCTTTGACATTTTATTTTTAATTATGAAAAAAACCCCCTCATTTTTCAATTTCATATAATACAGTAAAGTAAAACTTGAAAGTGAAAATAAAATCCGGAACTAGTTTAGGTCTGATGAAAATTTATGCTAAATTTTCAGTTCTTAAAAGTTTATTCTTTTAAAAAAAAATTATATTTTGTTTGAACAAGAGACGAAGCCTGCAAATAACTAACAATTCCCCATTTGGACTCTCTGCATTTGAAATAAACAATTTCAATCAGCAGGTTGAGTTTGAAATACCGTTCAAAATAGTTAGCTTTTCAAACATCACCTATAAAGAGTCACATTAAATCGCTGAACTTTTGGTGACCATTAGGGATGCACCGATAAGCAAATTGGCCGATTACCGATTAATCGGCTGTTGATAATCGGCCGATTAATCGGCAGAGCCGATTAATGATAAGGATGATTGTTTTTAATACTATCAATTTTTCCATCACTGTTTTTTCTTTCTTATAGAGTTCCGAGTTTGGAGATAGTAATTTATTTCTGAGAGAAGATTTTTTTCCAATTTCCTTGTTTTCACAAAATGATTTCACTATTTTATCAAATTTCTTTGAACCAATTTTCATACTATTGTCAATCCTATTACATTAACACATTGTTAATTATTTTAATTGGACATAAAAAAAAAAAAGGGTTGTGGGGGATTCTGTGGTAAGCACTCAATTTAGGAGTACTTTTAATTAAATTTTTTTAATAATTGGTAGAAACTTAATTGTATTCTTTTATTCTTTGAAATCTAGACGTTTTCTAAAAGCACTGTACTAAGGAGGTAACTATCGTCACATGAAAAATGTTGCAACATTGTCTATGATATTTACTCAAAGTAAGGAAATTAATTTATTAAACACTTTATACCAACTGTGAGGATTATTATGGCTGTTTATAAAATTATTTCTCATAGTTTCTTAGTTAAGGTATACTTTGAAGAATAACATTAAAAAAATATTTTTTCGGCCGATTAATCGGTCCGATATTGCCGATTATTAATAATCGGCAACGTGACCGATTATGGCCGATTAATCGGTACTGCCGATTAATCGGTGCATCCCTAGTGACCATC
>JAXGGA010015994.1:0-27711 GCA_038373865.1 Uloborus plumipes
TGACTTTCTCGAAATAGGGGGGAAATGCAACGAGGAAGTAGCAAGCGAACAAAAACTGAAGGCATCGGGCAGTGCGCATCCTTAACCTATCTCCCCTTTTTCAAATGGAAGCGTTCGTGGCTGCCAGGCGCACAATGCGCAAACAGACAGTAGTTTGATTTTTTATCAGAAGATAGAAGATAGTGTAAATCATGTAAATACATTATGAATCTGGAGTGCATGTGGTACGAAGAAATCACTTTGATCTGTCTCCATGGTATGCTATGATCTCACTTTTGAACAGTAGTAGTTCTAATTTACAGGTAAGATTAAGTTTTAATTTACTTGTGCGTGTATTCTTGGAACTTTATGGCATGTTTCCTGAAATATAATTCCTTTTGCTTTAATCATATTCACTTCATAAATTTTACAGATTTATTTTATGTAGTTAAAAAAAAAAGACTATCATATGCAAGTTTCCGAGGTACACATTACTTTGCTAGCATTTAATTATATTTTTTCCAGTTCAAGTAAAGCCCAGTTCAAGCTCGATCTTTTTTAAAAATAATTTTTTCATCGTAACTTCCCGGTGATTAAACACTTTCTTTCAACTGAACATTAAATTAGTTCTCTAAAACCAAAACCAAAAAAAAAGCAGACTATGTTTTTTACATTTTGTAGGTGATTTCAATATACTGGTCACATTTCAAACAATGAGAAAAATGTTTAATCTACTTTAAAAGAAAGACAATCATTGTAACAAGAAGCAAAGTAATAACAAAATATTTTAATATGATTTAATATTATCCGTGATGATAACTATCGTCACATGTCTGACATGCAACAGAAAACATCTTACCAGGACGACCTGGAGTTCCAGAACCGCCTTTTACTCCAGGTAGACCCCGAGGACCAGGGTATCCTTGTGCTCCTTTAGGTCCTGGTGGCGCAGGTGGACCTGGGAATACAAATCCTGGCTTGCCTGGTTGACCTTTAGGCCCAGGAGCTCCTGGTTGACCAGCCAATCCCGAAAAACCTTTAGGACCTGTAAATAAAAAAAATCCATTTTGTTTGGTGTTAAGTTATGAGTTTTTTTAAAAAACAATTTAAATCTTTTCGGTTGGAGTTAAACTAAGCAAATTGTGATTCACTAGTTTCATTACGATTATGAACATTGAATATCAAATCACAGCTCAGCTTACATTTTCTTGGAAATATTTTTTAAACATTAAAAAGTAAACCGAAAGTGAATGATGCCCCACAAACTCTTTGTACAAGTGATGGCTTTACTTAATAATACACATTATACGTGGATGAGAAAAGCATTTGAAAATTGTTGAATATTATCTCTTTCGAGAATATTGTATTTCAAATTCAAACTGAATTAGATGAAAAAAAAAAACAATGAAAGAGACGACGAAAAGAACGAATATGTGTAGGATTTCAATTTGAATCAGATGAAAAAACAAAAACAAAAAAACAATGAAAGTGACGTCGAAAATTTCACATGTGAAAGGTTTCAAGCTAAATCAGATGAAAAAAAAACAAAACCATGAAAGTGACGACGATAATGACAAATGTAAAGTGTTTCAAGCTAAACCCCCTTCAACATACGTCGTGGATTTTGAGGTTCAAACTTGTTTTGCAGCCAAATGTACAAAAGACAATGTTTTTTGAACCGTGAAATTCTTCGAAAAACAATAACACAAGAGTGAAACAATAAGACAGTTTAAAGTAAATTAACCAAATTCTTCGGTAGTGTGCAGAAAAAAAAATCAAAGCAAGTATGCAGAAATGTTCATGATTTTTATTCTCAGGAGCACATTTTACGAGTTATGACTAGAAAATATTGTAGTCCGTTTGCTCTCGTTATAAGCGAGTACGTCTGTATATTAAAAACTAGTGATGGTATTAGCAAAACATACATTTCGTAATTTTATTAAAAAATCCATGAAGGAGAGATGGCTTATATTTTATCACTATTATATCATCACTATTTTTCACTATTATATCACTATTATATATTACTATTATATTAGTGATGGTGTTAGCAAAACATTTCGTATTTTTTTTCAAAAAATCCACGAAGGAGAGATGGCTTATATTTTGCCAAATACTAAATTTATTTTTATTGAAAACGTATATTTTTGACGATTTAAAAGGTTTATTTTTAATCTTTGTAAATATACGCTTATGAAACAGCGTTATGCGTACAATGTTACTGAGTAATTGCTTTTCTGTCGAAACGATTGAGGCTATTTTAGAAATTATATACAGTTTTACATTGTTCATTACCTGGTAGGCCTGAGTCTCCTTGATCTCCTTTTTCACCACTGATTGCAGATTCTCCTTTTTCTCCTGGAAGCCCAGAATACCCAGGATCTCCTCTTTCACCAGGAAATCCGGAAAGTCCAGGTAGCCCGGGTATGCCTCGATTCCCAACGTCTCCAGCAAGTCCTGATAGCAATTAAAAATACATTGCCTTAAAAACATTTCACATTTTTGCTTGAATTTAATAAAGAGCATAGTACAGTAGCTTTAAAAATATAATTTCTCTTTTTTTCTTTATAATTTGGAATTCGTTTTATATTTTAGTAAAAATAAAGAATTGTATCAAAAGTTGCGAATCGAAGTATTTTTTTCTCGCGCAATCAACTGTTGTAAATAATAAATATTTACTCCAGAAAAATCATTTTCAAAGAAGAATATACAATGACAGTATAAAGGATACTTTTCAAAACTCGTGTGAGTAAACATTTGTTTAAGTAAACAAAACAAAAGATTTTAATTCTACAAAATGTAAGGCAGTTAAAACAATATTTGTCTACTTTTCACTTTTAGCGTGTTTAATGTTAGTTTCTAATTAAAATAGTAAATACATAAAACGAGTGGAAAATAACTAAGCATACATTGCTAATTTTCATTTGAGCTGCTAAAAGCATTTCTACGCAAAAACACGCACGCACGCTTTAAAAAAAAAAAAAAAAAAGAGTGAAAAGGGAATTAACTACCTTTTAAACCTGGGAATCCTCGTTTTCCTGGTGGTCCTGATGATCCACTGAGTCCAGGAAATCCTTTGTCACCAATTTCGCCCTTTGGCCCTATTTAAAAAAGTGAATGTCTATATAAAACGTCTCAGTGAAACTCATTTCATTAACATTTTAGTAATGGTAACGCAATGTTGAAGGAGAAATTTAATCCGTTTTGTTTGTGTTCCATGTCACATAAGCGTTTCCTTTAAAAAAATTTATACGTATATATGTGGGAATTATTCCCCATGAACTACAGGTAGTTATCAAAATAATGGAAACACTTGAGATTCATAAGAAAATCTACCGTTCATCGCAAAATAAGCGATAAATTGTTCTTTAACTTTAGTCATACAAAATATAGACTTCACCGGACATTTCCACATTGAAATTAAATCACTCATGCATTTGGGGGACGACAAGAAGGGGGGTCGGAAGAAAACCGCTTTTTGACCACAACTCTTCGAAAATAGCTCAGAATAAGTTATAAATTTCAGTAATTAATTAGCATACTATGTATAATTACTGTACAAATTTTTAAGAACGTACCACTCTTTACTTCCGAAGATATGAAACATTTTTTAAAAAACGGCAATTTTATTTGAAGGGTTTTTGCTCATAACACGCAGAGTTTTTAATCAAACCTTATCAAAACTTCAGGAAAGATGACAAAATACAAGAGAAAGAACATATTAAAACGGTAAGTAAAAATATTAAAAATCCGATGAGATATGAACGCTAAAAGGAAATAATTATTCACGGCGCATGCGCGAACGACAGAAATTTATAACTACAAAAATATTATAGCCTGGTTTATACTGCATCTTGTAAAAAAAGTTCCAGTTGAATATCGCAAAAATTGAAAAAGATATCAGCGATCTAGTGAGCTGTAATTCATTCATTCGCAGACAATACATAAAGAGTGAAGGACTGTCCACAAAGAGCTATTTTTAAATTAAAGGTTATTGCGTCATGGTTCAAAACCAACGTTTCAGGGGGTGTCCGGATACTTTTAGCCACCTACGTGTAAGGTCTTTTTGGTCGAATGGGCGAAATGTGACAACGATGCCGAATATAAGTTTTTAAACTGAAAACAATTTAACATTGAAAAAAATGCTCGATTGTCACCACATTATTTGTGAACAATCCCTCGCCATTTATGTATTGTCTGCGAATGAATGAATTACCGCTCACTAGATCGCTGATATCTTTTTCAATTTTTGCGATATTCAACTGGAACTTTTTTTATAAGATGCAGTATAAACCAGGCTACAATATTTTTGTTGTTATAAATTTCTGTCGTTCGCGCATGCGCCGTGAAAAATTATTTCCTTTTAACGTTCATATCTCATCGGATTTTCAATATTTTCATTTACCGTTTTAGTATGTTCTTTCTCTTGTATTTTGTCATCTTTCCTGAAGTTTTGATAAGGTTTGATCAAAAACTCTGCGTGTTATGAGCAAAAACCCTTCAAATAAAATTGCGTCTTTTAAAAAATGTTTCATATCTTCGGAAGTAAGAGTGGTACGTTCATAAAAATTTGTACAGTAATTATACATAGTATGGTAATTAATTACTGAAATTCATAACTTCTTCTGAGCTATTTTCGAAGAGTTGTGGTCAAAAAGCGGTTTTTCTTCCGACCCCCCTTCTTGTCGTCCCCCAAAAGCATGGGTGATTTAATCTCAATGTGGAAATGTCCGGTGAAGTCTATATTTTGTATAACTAAAGTTAAAGAACAATTGATCGCTTATTTTGGGATGAACGGTAGATTTTCTTATGAATCTCAAGTGTTTCCATTATTTTGATAACTACCTGTATAGTTACAGAACTATTAACTGTCGACGACACCCCTACGCACGCAGAGACACGCGGTGTGACGCGGCTGCGGCTTCAGTTGGAAGAAGAGCGTGAACTGAGGTGGTCATGATGCGACGACGATGTGAGTCAAGGCCGTATCCAGAGGGGGGGCCCGACGGGCCTGGGCCCCCCCCGAAACCCGAAATGTTTTATAATGTAAAACAGAAAAAAAAGTTTTCTTTTTTTCTTAATTTCAAATGGCAAAAAAAATTTTTTTTTCCCTTTTAACTATTGAACGAGTGAAAATTTTAAGTACCAAAAAAAAAAAAAAAAAAGACAATTCAAATTCTCATTAGCTGCAAAACAAACTTGAAAACAAGACTCTCATTAGCACTTCCAGCTCTCTTTCCCAAATCAATTCAGGCTCAAGGCAAGCTACTTGTCAGTTTGATCGGCGGTCCCTCCTCCCCCATATAACTTATAAAACTTACACCACTCAGATTCTTACCCCCTAATCGCTGGGCCCCTAGTTTCCGACTAGGCTGAGATTGCTTCCCAGCGCCCTGATTCAATTAAGAGGGTACTTTGTTGGTCTCCATTTATAAGCATTTGTAATCCTCGAGGGATTTTAATAGCTAAACATGTCTTCAATCAACAAGACCACACAAAAACGGATACGTTCACAGACCCTCTACTTTGTTGGACGCTCACCAATCTTAGACAAAAGTTACTTTAAAAAAATTCCATTTACAAATGCTTAAAAGCCTTGAAAACTTTGTTAAATGTAGCTGTAAACCTTGAATTTTAAAGTTTCTAACACAAATGGAGGGGAGGTGGGCATCAAGTTGCGCGAAACCCAGCTCCTTGATCAAAAAAAAAAAAAAAATACTCTGCGTAATGCAAAAATGATATTCCACCATTTTTTGTAGCATATTTTCAAAAATAATTTTTTGTGACTCACATGTTTCATTTCTGACTATTCATTAAATACCTAATTCAGTATTTTAGAAGTTACTTTGTAATTGATACCTTTATTAATGTTAAGCACGAGAAAAAATATTACCCTACCTGTATTCTTTTTCGTTTTCTGCAGTACTAGTGATTGAAAAAGAAATTGTCGTTACATATAAGTATTTTTTAATATCTATTTTTAATCTTTAAAAGATGTGTCTTTCAAAGTTTTTACAATTTCGTAAGACTGTCCAATCAACTATTAAAACGTCAGAGACTGAAAAGTGCAAATGAAATGCTTTAAAGAATTTTAACTGTTCTAGAATCTTTGAAAATCATTAAATACCTTTTTGAAACTCCTTCAAAAGTGCTTCAATCCTATTTCTTATCAAATAATTAAACTATGAATTTACTAAATGGCCAGAATGTTACTCTCTCGGTTATTATTTTTTAATCTCTATACTATTTCTTATAAAGAATTTTATGTGTTTTATACTATTGGTTATTTTATGTTACTAAGTACTGTGTCTGTCGGTGAGTCGGAGAACTGATCAAAAACTACTATGTAACAGTGAAAACCGATGTAAGCAAGTGATAATGTGTTAATCTTTTCTCCTCCCCTTGTCCTTCCTCTCTGTCGCTTAATGTTAATCGTTTGTTAAACTAATCATTTTTTTATGCTTTGATTAATCTTAATTTTCAAAAGAATGCAGAAAATTTATGAGATTGTTGTTTGTCTACTTTTCCAACATGTTTTTGAAGTCCCAATTGCCCCATATAAGGCCTCAAAATGCAGAATTTTAAAAGTTTTTTTCAAAAATTTACCCGGGGGAGAAACCCCCGGACCCCCTAAAATTACGGATATTCTACCCCACTTAAAGTTCTCATTGCATATCTCTCTATCTCCAATAAAAGTCAATTCCAGAAAATAATAAGAATAAAGGATTAAAAACACACACACACACACACACACACACACACACACACACATCAAACATCGTGGGGGGGGGGGGCAGGTCAGCTGGAAATTAGACTCATTGAACGCACAAAAATGTATGTGTGTTTGGGCAATGTGCGAAACTGGGCCCCTCCCGAAATTTTTTTCTGGATACGGCCTTGATGTGAGTGTTCAGAATATTTATATTTTATTTAGATGATTGTATTTGTTTTGTCCTGTGATACTGTGCTTTTGTGTTAACAAAATGCTTAAAAGATAATGATCATCATTGTGTAAAGCAACACAACCACTAGACAACCAACCGATTGGAAGAAAAGCGTGAACTGAGATGGTCGTGATGCAACGACGATGTGATTGTTCAGAATATTTATACTTTATTTAGATAATTGTATTTGTTTTGTCCTGTGATACTGTGCTTTTGTGTTAATTAAATGCTTAAAAGACAATGATCATCATTGTGTAAAACAACACAACCCCTAGACAACCAACCGAATACTATATATATATATATATATATATATATATATATATATATATATAAGCGAACTGAGAGAAATATTAGTTTTTAAATGCAAAATTAAATATGTTTTCTAATTTTGTTTTAATACGAAACTAATTTTTATTTAATTAAAGCAGGATAAGTAAATTTCTTCCTTTGACAATAACCTTAACTTCATAGGAAAGAAAGGGGGTGGGTTTGATGCATTCTTTGATAATTTGAAAGGAAGTTTATGCTTTGTTTCTCAGCAGTCGAGGCCAACTCAAAATGATAAACTATTTTTTTATCCCCAGCAACTACTAAACAAGAAGTATATTTCGATTACAATTTTCGTTAATAGTATCACATGACAAGTATTTAAAAAAATATTATTAAGTAATATTCCCATTTTCAACCCTCTATGGATTGTTTTCATCGAAAAGCTGAATATATTAAATGCCAACGATGGAAGATGCTTTAAAAACTATTTTAAACTATATTTATACAACAAAATATTCAAAATTCTTTTCTAAAACATAAATCCAAGTCCATCTTACCCGGTAGTCCATACTGTCCATCTCTACCAGGTCTTCCTTGTGGTCCTGGAAGGCCTGGGGCACCTGTTTCCCCTCGAAGACCTGGTGAGCCATCATCGCCTCTCTGACCTTTCCCCCCGTTTCTTCCAGGAAAGCCATCAACCCCCTTATTTCCTTTCTCCCCTGGCAAACCTGAAAACAAAAGAATAATACAATTACTAATGTACTGAACGATTTGTGCGCATTTTTTCCACACATGCTGCTAGCATCACACTATAGTCTCATCACACTCTGCTGTAGCATCATTTCCCGTCCACGTACAGGCCGCAATTTTCTAATACGAAAGTGCTCCAACAATCGTAGTAATCATGCATTTAATTATTTATTTGAATACTACCAATCAACACTCTTCCTACTTTGATGAGGGTGAAGGGGAAGAAAAACCCTACGAGTAACTAAGCACAGAAACGTGAATCATGTGGATCAGGATATATATGAGCAGCATTTGGCCTCATAAAATCTTTAACAATTAAAATATATCAATTTTGTGCTACATGCGTAAATATTACTGAAGGAAATAACGAGTAAAAGTAAATAAAATATGTTCGATGAGAACAAATTGGTGACTGGAAATACGCATATTAATCATGCGGCTCTATTCAAAACTATTCTTTGTTTATGTGAAAATCTGAATCTTGGATGAATAATTAAATTTCCACAGCAGGCAGTGTTGTAGCCAAACGTGAGCTATTTCATACACAAGCTGATGCCCGAACTTATAGGATACAATTTGATCTGTCATGCGCCCCCCCACATACGCACTTGTTAAATTATAATTCTTATTATTCTTTAATTGATTATAACACTTAAAGGCAAAAGGTAGGGTTATGGAGCGGGACACAACCATTTTACTTTTATATTTTTTACTGAATTTCTATGATTCTTTCTTGATTTTGTCATTTTCATAAGCACAGCAATGTAGACTTCAATACTTTAAAGCATTTTAATTATTTGTTTGTGATTACTTGACTCATTTATTTAATGAAAATGTTTTACTATTTTGCCCAATTGCAAAATTTACCATTCGCATTGGAAACAGTGATTTTAGAAACTGATGTTAACTCCCTCCTGAAATACCGTCTAAACATTTAACTTCTCTTTTAAAACGAAATATCTTCTGCATTTTAAAGAAAATTTAGTTCATTACCTGGAAGTCCAGATGGTCCTCGAGAACCTTTAAGTCCTATTGTTCCTGGACCTGCATCTCCTGGCTCTCCTTTTAATCCGGGCAAACCATATTCTCCAGGAAGTCCAGGCAAGCCTAAAATCAAGGTTACAAAAATCTGCATCGTATTTGACTTGCAAATTTTATGTACTTGTGTGTGGTGCTTTTTGTAATTGTTATAGTTTTTGCTGCAGACAAGATCTAAAAAAAGTGTGCTTGAAGAAAATTTAAAATGAGAAGGTAATTGGGGTAAAGGTCCAGTCTAGGTTGGTTTAAAACAGAGGAATGTTTTCTATATTCTGAAAAATTTAGTGCAACATATTTGATTTTCACTGTTGTACTGGACTCGCCATAGCACACAGTTCTAACTGAAAATTGAAGATTGAATGTGAACAATACCTTTTATGCCTCTACCTCCAGGTGAACCAATTTCTCCTTCAGCTCCTTTTCTTCCTGCAAATCCAAAACTTCCTCTTTCACCTTTGGAACCAATTAATCCTGGGAATCCAGGAGGTCCGTCAAAGCCATCCAATCCAACGTCTCCTGATTCACCCTAAAATCAAAACTTTTTGCAGTACAATTTATAACTCTTGAAGCGCCATCGCAGTCTAGATGGTTTTTTCTTTTCTAATTACTTGAAATGAAGATCTCTCACGACTTTATGAGACATCAATTTAAAATTTCAAGAACTATTTTGAAACATCACAAGACGTTTGTGATTTACTAAAAATATTTTAAGTAGTCTGAAAACAATTTTGAAGTTAAGTAAAATTTTCTAGCTATTGTAAAACGGCATTGAATTTCAGTTTATAATTTCAGACCTCGAACGGTGATTATGAATTTCATATATTGATAAACATTGCATAATATATTTGAAAGTAATAATCGAACAACATTAGCATTTTTTAAAATTTTAACAAGTTAGAATCTAAAATATGGGACAGTTCAGGTCCCTTTTCAGAATGACTTCTAAACTATTCAACTAATTGAAATAAAAGGAGGGGGCGTTCAGAAGCAAATTACTTTCTCTGTGTGTCTACTTTCATACATTATTTAAATAGAGTTTTCTGGATTGATAAAAGCGGGTCTTTTTGAATTTACTCAGAATTAAACAGCTAACAGAGAAGTATTTATTGTAGTTGCAAAGAAACGCGTTCACATCGTAAAAAACCGAGCTGTTAGACTAATTTAAAATATTTTTGCGTACTCAAGCGAGTTACATTTTTGATTTAAAAAAATATTTCTTAGTGCGTAGGAATGGAATTGCATTAAAATTAATAGATTGCTTTGAAGATATTCTTACTAATCTTAACCCATTAATGCCTAGCGTCCCTTTTTAGGGACGGTCCAAAAAGTGAGTCTGAATTTTCCAAAAATGAACATTTCAACCAAATTATTGTGTTCAATTATTACTATGGTATTGCTTCAATTCTGTATTAACAGATTTCAGCACATAACCGCTGTAAAGTGTGATCTGTAGCCATTTGATTATGATCTTTATCAAAAATTACATCGTTCACAATCTCAAGAACAAAAAGCTAAGCTTTTAAAGTTATTAACAAGTAAATCTATCTGTGTTTGATATATGTGCTACTTTGATCAATGTTTTAGTTTACCATTTTTTGCAATTTTGTAAATTATAAATTTTTTTAGGATTTTATAGCAATTTAAGAACGTCCCTAAAAAGGGACGCTAGGCACCAAAGGCTGCATTGTTTAACCGTTGCTGTTTTTTTGCTTAGAATCTATAATTTATATCAAAAGAAGTTAGTCAATGTTTTTAGACTGAAAAACAGATAATAATTGTCATTTTTAAAACTTATTTTATTTTAAAAATCTAATTAAATTAAATTAGTTAATATATAAACTCAATTATACAACGTTCTTAAATATTTTCTCTTTTTTTTTTTAATTACAAAAAATACTCAAGGTAAATTTTGAAAGAAAGCTATTTCAAAAATGTAGTTCTTTAAAACACTAATTATTCGTTGTATTTAATTACTTTTCCATTGTGTATTTAGGTGTCTATTATTGTTTAGTCTGACTGTTGGAAGAAGCCCTAAGCTGTTTCAGAAGCTTAGCATTTCACCTTGATGAAGAATTCAAGGATTGCATATGTGTCTGTTGTTCGGAAAAGGGGGGGGGGGGGTTGCAGATTTAATTTCAGAATTCCCTGAGAATGCCAATTTTGATCTCTACTGTGACAATTTATTTACTTCTCTTGCGTTCCTACGTGATTATTTGTCTCAGAAAGGTTTTGTGCAAGAATCGGATTAAAAAATGCTCATGAACTAAAGTTACGTTGTTCAAAAAAGAAAAGAGAGGAAGTTTTGAATAAATGTCGATGACAGGTAAAATAATATTACGTTGGTTCGGTGGAATAATAGCAATGTCATAACTATTGCATCGAATCTTCACGGAGTTCATCCTATTGTAAAGGTTAAGCGATTGTCCAACATCAAAAAGAAAGTAATTGAAATTGATGAAAGATATATGGTTGCTCAGTACGATCGTTGCATAAGGAAAAAGATCCCGTGCATCAAATATCGGGAACTACCGGTTTTTGATTCACTCTAAGAAATGGTGGTAGCCGCTCTTCATTTTAATTTTAGAAGCTGCTGTACGCATTGAGCTCAAGAGTACCGGATTGAGTTAGGTATTATGGGGCTAGTTGTTTAATTGCTTTAAATAAGACTCAGGTAAGATGCGCCCATTGAAGTAACGGAGCTTATAGGAATGCAGCAAATGCAATACGTAGGTTTGCAGAACAAATGCTTTGCTGACTTTCATACTCAACAACACCAATATTTCCTTGTTCTCTGAATCTACTTCCCAGTTTATGTTAATTGCTACTTTTATTTTTTCTTATAAATTGCCATTTTCAACATTACATCGTAGGCAGAAAAAAAAATTTGGCAAAAAAGTATGTACCCTCTGGTGCCTAGCGTCCCTTTTTAGGGACGATTTTTCTTTCTTAAATAAAAAATTAAATTTTTACATGATAATTTTTTAACTATTTTTCCTATCCATTAAACACTATTTGTAACCAGTATACAAAGTATCGTTGAAAAAAAAAAATGTCAGGCATTAATGGGTTAAAATACCTCAAAAATATCTATGGGAATTTTTAGGGTTGAATTTTCAATAAATGTTTTGTTAGAGCAAGATTTTCAATAAATTTGCTATTGAAGTAACTTTTTCAATAAATTTGGTAATGGCTCGTTACTCATTTTCAGTTCTAAATTTGGAAGAAAGTATTCGTGACTTTGAAATGCAGCTGTTTAACTTCATTATTTTTTCTCTTTAACTATTCTATCATTAATTTATTATTAACACAAATATATTACTTTTAAATTTAATATTTCTCATCAAAAATTTGTGCTATTGTAACAGTGACGAATATTGAAAATTTAAACTTTTAAAAGAGTTAAAAAAATAGATGAAGGTGACGAAATTGAGACGAGTAAATAAAAACGAGTTATCTGCATAATCACGTAGCTAAGAATGACTTTTCGAAATTGCATTTTTTTCTTTAACCTCCTCACGGATATACACGTAATATCACGGCCTGTTTAAGTTTTCCTCAAGGTGGACTTGCACTTAAAAAACTGTCAGGAAAAAGCTACCTAACGTGAAATTCCATCCTCGCTTCCACTCTCCACTCCCGTTCCACTTTTTCCTGGCAGTTTTTAACGTGTAAGTCCATCATGAGGGGGATTTAAACAGGCCGTGATATTACGTGCATGTTCATGACGGGGTTAAAAAAGTTCTTACTTTATTTCCGGGCAATCCTGGAAGACCATCAAACCCTCGAGGTCCCTTTGGTCCTGGAATTCCGTTGTACCCTGGGTCACCGCGTATTCCAAAGTAGCCTTTCAATCCTGTCTCCCCCCGGACAGTTGGACCTGCGTGCCCAGGTTCTCCCTTCACACCATCAGGACCCGGGTAACCCGGTTCACCATTGCGTCCAGGAAGTCCTAGAGATGAGAGAATATTTTTACTCGAAAAAAGTCTTTATGAGAAATGATTCATACACTGTAAAAAACGAATGTTGTTTTTACAGTATAATACAGCCAATTTTATAGTAATAAACTGTAAAAAAATACTAATTTTACAGTAATAAACTGTAAAAAATGCTAATTTTGCAGTAACAAACTAAAATTGCTAACTTTATAGTACTAAACTGTAAAATTGCTAATTTTACAGTAATAAACTGTAAAAAATGCTAATTTTACAGTAATAAACTAAAATTGCTAACTTTATAGTAATGAACTAAAATTGCTAATTTTACAGTAATAAACTGTAAAAGTTGCTAATTTTACAGTTAACGACCGTGAATTTTGCAGTTTTAAACTGGAACCTCTGCTGCCAATATGTGCTTTTACAGTACTGTTGCTTTTACAGTACAATACTGCTAAATTTTACGGCAATAAACTAAAATTTCTAACTTTACAGTAAGAAACTGTAAAATTGTTGGTTTTACAGTTTATTACTGTCCATTTTACAGCTTTAAATTTGAACCTCGGCTGCCAGAATTATACTGTAAAAACAACAGTTCGTTTTTTGCAGTGTATGTAAGCATCAAAATGACTCTCATTTAAAAAAAATCCATTAAAAAATCTTCTTCAGTGTGATTACTAGAAAGAAGCTGTATTGGTGTCAAAAAAGTTTTGGAGAGAGCAAATGTCTTTGCGCAAAATATTATCTTACATTCATCAATAAATTTCATGAACCATCATATTTTGTTTTTGACACCACAGACTGAGGCAACAATATGTTGAGTAAGTATCTGGGGTAAAAAATAATTTTGTGTATAAAAACTCTTTTGCCTACTCTTTTGTTTTTTCAGCGATTATGATGATTTTTTACGTTATTTTTCGTTTTTTTTTTCAATTTATTTTTATTTTTAAATTTCATTATAGACTGAGGAACACTATGTAGAGACATTTCAGAGGAGAGAAAATGCTCTTTTGCATTCGTTGATTTTCAGAAAAAATAATAAATTGGTTTTGGTCTCAGAAGGTGTCTAAAGTTTCATCTAAAAGAAAAAGGAGAACTAAACCAATCATCAGCTTCAAGCGTAAGTGTGTACGGAACAGGAAATATAGGATGGACCATACTTTCAATAAAAATGAGGACATAATTTCTTATTTTCCTTCGAAAAAGACTGAAATATATTTCCTTTCAGCTTGATTTTCAGACCAAACGTCTAAATTATTCAAACGAATGATAGTTAAGGGGAAGTAAAAGCAATTGAATTCACCTCCTATTCCTATCCATTTTTTTAAAAATGGAATGAAATGAACTGTTTGGAGCAGAACTTTATGAATTTATGCAGTATCAACTCATATAATGTAGTAGTATTTACTGCAATCTTGAAGAATATTCTTTATCATAGTTTAATTTATGAAAAAATAGGAAAAAAAAACAGGTTAAGCTGTTAGGATGGTTGCGAAAATATTTTTTCGTGTACATTCAAAGGAAATTTGTTCAAGTTTTAATGGTTATGCGCACTTAACGAGAAAAGTTATAAGCTCTAATTACAAACCTCAGAAACGAATGAGTTCGGGTTCTTTTCGAGAAACTTTTCCGTCATTACTTTTAGAAATTTTCAATTACAGTGGTTCTCCTTTCACTCTTTGGTAAATACACGAGTAAGTTAAAAATGAACTTTTTGGCGAAATTTGTCTATGCAGAAAAGTCTGTGATTTGATAAAAAGCTTTTGATTACGATGTAGAAAAGGGGTGAGGTTATTCATAAAACTTTTTATGATTTACATAGGCCTATTTAAATAAGCCAGCAAAAGTTAGAGCCCAAAATAAATAAATGCAATTGTTTCTCACGAAGTGAAGTGGAAAAAAAGATGTTTCAAACATGTAAGATGACATTGGCTGAATGGGGTAATAGAGAGAATGAGCTAAGGTAGAATTATTAACGAAGATTACTTTGAACTAGTTTACACTGTTAAAACTACTGGTTGCAAAAGGCGCCTTTAAGGGTGAAACGTTGTAGAATCAACGGCACCCCCTGAAGGGAGTCACTTGACTCCCTATGACACACTTGAAAGTGCCATTTGGTTTCTTATGGCATCCTTGGGGTGTCATGGGGCAAAAAAGGGGTGCCATAAGGCATCCATAGGGTACCACATGGAGCCAAATGACACTTGCAAGTGTGCGATAAGGAATCAAGTGGCACCCTTTTGGGGTGTCGCTGGTGCTTTTGCAATCTGTAGTTTTTACAGTACACGGGTAAAAATCAAGCAAATAATTTGTAATTCATAATATGGCTCCGAGTGAAAAAATTGAATAACTCAGTTTAATCATTATGAGCATGGGACCTAATGAGAGTTCAGCACTTGCACTCTCCTTTTCAATTTTATGTGAGTTTGTAAATTTTATTTTTTCGAAAAAAAAAGAGACCACAGAACAGAAGAATTGTATCAAAAAATAGGTAGAGAGAGAGAGAGAGAGAGAGAGAGATTATAAAACAAAATTGTTTACCTGGAAGTCCTCTTAAACCAGGAATTCCGGGAGCTCCTCTTTCACCAACTGGGCCAATGTATCCTTTAGCCTGGGTGAAGTTGCCTAAGTTGAACGAATCACCGGGAACACCTGTTGATTAAAAAAAACATAGTATGATTTCCTTTTCGCTAATAAATAATTAAATAAGAGTTCAGTATTCTATATAAAAATGTATGTCATTTGATCAGAATGCATCATCTATACTGCAAACATTTTTGAAGAATGCTGTACGAAATAATTTTTTGACGCATCAACGGCATTGCGTGAAGCTATCTGAAAGAAGTGCTTTTGTAAAATTGCTCATTTTGAAGCTCTGATGCGAGAAATATAAATAGTTAAACAAGACTTGAACTAAATTCTGACGTCAATATTAAACACTTCACTATATTCTCACCTCTGGGTCCTTGACGTCCTGGTGTTCCATATCTTCCAGCAAATCCCTTTTCTCCTTTCCTTCCCGGTAAAGAATACGAGGTATCTCCTGGAATTCCTTTTAATCCAGGAGGTCCGATAGGTCCTGGAGGTCCGTTGAGGCCGGGATATCCGGGATCCCCCACGTCTCCCTATATGTAAGTACAGAAGGATCTTAACAAATTGGAAAAATAATTACTTTTCCTTGAAGTAAAACTAAGTTAGAAACTTAGTCTTAGAACATGCAGTATTTGCTTCTTAAGAGAAGGTAATTGAGTAGAGATTTTCTATGGAGTTGAATAATGAGTGGGTGTAGGCACCCAAGTAGCATCAACTCATCGGATTTTGCTCGGCCGATCAACAAACTCCTCGTAAACTGATCCTGTAACGCACGATGACATCGTTCCGATCAGTATCCGAGCACGGTTTTCGATGAGCTACTTTTCATCGGAAAGCGATATCTTTCCGATCAACTTTCCCGATGAAAATAAGCCGAGATATATTCCATCGGAAAACGAAATCCTTCCGATCAAGTTTCCCGATGAAATTCCTCGGCACGGGACTGTTCTACTCGTAAATTACTCCAAATCTCATCGTATTCTCATCGTATTCTGTATCGGATTTTGCTGCTCGGATTCTGCTTGGCCGATGAGACATATTGGATGATCGGCAGATGAGAATTTCATCGGGCTTCGATGAATGGCCGATCATCGGCCGATGAGAGGATGCTGCTAGGGCATCGGCCATAGTCATGTCACCAAGATGATTGACCACGCAGTTTTCTTCATTGAATCCATTCTCCCTTTGATCAAATTCGACAAAGGAATACAGTATCATATTGTAAATCTTTGTATGTTTTTTTGTATTTTATGCTATTTACAATTTTTTTGACAGCTTAGTACGTAACTTCTATATACCATATTTACATTTATTTAAAAATGCGCCTGTTTTAGAAAGCTGCATGTGATTTTTTAAGTGTTCTGTGATGACTTAAAGTATTTTGTATATTAATTTTTTTACAGTCATAACATTTGAACGTCACAAGAAACTGACACATATTGTTAGAATTAATTATAGTTATTTTATGCAATTTTAAATAATAGTTTAAAACATACTTCAAGTACTTACCTGTTCTCCTTTACGTCCTGGAAATCCAGGAAACCCGTCCTCTCCTGGAGCACCAGGTAATCCTTCAAGTCCTGGAATTCCTGGATAGCCCGAATCTCCTGGAAGACCCCTGCTTCCCTTTCTGCCATCCGGGAAAATCAACTCTCCTGCGTCACCAGGTTGGCCTGGTAAACCATCTACTCCATCCACCCCTCTCAGTCCCTGAAAAATGTAAAACATCTTGTTCGAGAAACTCTTTTTTTTTCCTTCTTAAAAGAGAGCTATGTGTAAAATAATTTCTTCTTAATGATACAATTGCTCACTTTCATGATATGAACAATCCAACACCATCCTAGGAAATCATTACATGGCAGTTAAAAGTACGGCTAGCTAGTCCTTTAGGACTTAAATAGTCTGACATAGATATAGATAGACGGTTCGGCTAGCTTGATAGTCTAGTTTGGATAGTTGAACAAGCAACCTCAGGGATGCTTCAGACTATAGGAAAACCTTCTCTTAAGTTTCTATTCCTGAAACATTGTGGGATTGTTTTGTGATTTTTGCATGTTCAGTCGTAACGCACACTTTGGGAAGTTCTTTAGAACTTAAAATTACTCGGCGCAAGTAATATTGCTTTTGGTAAACTTGTAGTTCAGTTAAGGAATAAAATTATAACTTACTGGAGCGCCTTTGTATCCAGGAAGACCAGGTAGTCCTGGGGGTCCAGCTTTACCAGGCAAGCCACGGTAGCCTTGGTAGCCATCTGGACCAGTTTGACCTTCAGAAAAGAAAGGAAAAGAAATCTTTGATGCCTGCCGAGATTAGAAAGTGCTGTCGATTTCATCATTGCACAGACTTACTCTCTATTCTACATTAAAAAAACAAAAGGGCCAATGCATTGAAAAACATCCACCTTCTTTGAAATTTGCTTTATTAAATGTTGTAGTAATTTTTTTTGCAATGTAGAAGAAGACTAATTTCTTTATAAGTTTAATTCCTCATGTATCATTTTACTTATTAATAGTGGCAGTACAGTTTTCAGGCTAATCTAGTTAGATATCGAACTAATTAGATCCCAAAGCTTTACTTTTTGTGTTAAATGTATAAATATTTGCCCGTTTATGCATTTTTAATTAATTTTTTCTAATTTTTCTACGGTTTAAAACTATTATTCTGATTAAGGGTTACATTAACGCTTATTTAAAACTTAAAGTCTGAGTTTCGTTTCTTTCTTTGCTAGGGTACCAATCATTTACATTTTCAATGCAAAAATATTTGTACAATTCTTTCTTTCATTTAGTTTTTGTTACTTTATTTACTTAATTTTATGTAATATCGCCAGGATAAATGTCAACATCTGTACAGTTGAGTCAGCGGGTCTACATAGTGCTTCTACGGAATAATTTATATTATTCAAAAAAAAAAAAAAGAAAGAAAGAAACTTGCATAATGCGACAAATTAATTGCTCTCATTTTTGTTTAATAGAACAGTTATGCACTGTATGCCGCCTACAGGTCGCATAAGGCTCACTGAGAAAATGTAAATAACCGAGCTGATATAAGTATATATGAAACTGCTTTTCAAAAATAATCCTGAAAAAATGTATAATTGTTTTCCTTGCAAGGAAATGTTACCTCTCCTGCCTTCGTCGCCTCTGTCACCTCTAGGACCAGGAAGTCCTGGAGAGCAGTAACCACAGTCATCTCCCCGGAATCCTTTGGGCCCTAGGGCACCATCTCTTCCAGGAAATCCGGCATCCCCAGGCATTCCACTTAGACCAGGTCTTCCTGGTGGTCCAGGTGGTCCCTTAATTCTGCGGCCGAATCCTGGTATACCCTTGTCTCCTACAATGAGGCGTATTCGTGAACGTACGTAATTGCAAAGTGAATACATTAAAGAAAAAATTATTTTTCATGCGTACTGTATTTATCGAATAGCATGCCAAAATTAATTAAATAGTAATAATCATAAACCATTATGGCAGAAATTATAACAATAGGGTTGGAACTTTAAATAAACCTAGTAAATTTTTATTTATTCCCAACGACGAAGGAATCACTCTTCATGGAATTTGCTTCAGAACCGCTCCAAAAGTTTCTGCGGTAGTAGACAGCTCCATTTGATGAATTTGATCGAAATATCTCAAATTCTTATTGAACAAAAGCTATAATTTCAAAATTGTATCTGTGAATAAAGACATGTTTGTATTATCTGTAAAAAAGAAAGCAAAGTAGAAGAACTTGATAAGATTTAGTTGGTTTATAGTGCATAATAAGTCCTTTTAGCCTCCAGTTTCCTCTACTTGAGAGAAAGTTTCTATCCCCATTAGCAGTATTGTCACATGTAAAATTATTTGACCATTGGAGAGCTGCAATTTGTAAAATCCTCAATTTCTCCACCAGTAGTTGAATAAAACATTCTCCCTTTGCAGAAGATAAACTTTTCTATTGCTTCTCTTGTACATGTTAGCGTTTAATAGCAGTATGATATTTATCAGTAATATCTATGGCATTTTCTTAAAAACTGGAAAATATACGTTCTTTGACTCGATAAAGAATAAACATGGAAATATTGTTATGACACATATCAAAATGTAATTTAATCTTTTATTTTTGTTAACCTTGCATTAATAATTGCTTTTTTACATAACTGTACTCGTTCTAATTATTCCTATTCCATTTAAAATTCTCTAACTTAAAACACATTTGTATTACATTAACACAATAACTACTCAATTTCCGTACCGACTCTTCCAGGATCTCCTTGAAGTCCAGGCAATCCAGGGTTTCCATCACTCCCAGGCCTTCCTGATTGTCCTGGTGGTCCTACAACAACAAGTCCATCTTCTCCTTTAGCACCAGGTATTCCTTGCAGCCCAGGAAATCCAGGAGACCCAGGTCTACCAGGACGTCCAGTTGCACCTAAGCAATGTTTCAGAAAATTAAACAGTATTGCGTGTTGGGCTCTTTACTAACTCCTTTCTAGCATAATTTAGAAACATATTATTAAATTTTGAAGCACTTTCATGGACTTCTTTTTGTTCGTTTATAAAAGTATACATATTCTTTAAAAGTTCTGAAATATAATTTACCATCTTCTCCTGGCTCTCCTTTAAAGCTTTCACCCAATCCTCCTGGTTCTCCTGGTGTTCCGGGTTTTCCTGGTAAGCCAGATGGACCTCTAAAACCAACAGCCCCTGGTATACCCTGCTTTCCTGTTGGAATAAAGCGGAAAGAAAGATTTTAGGTATCATTTTTAAAATTTCTATTTCATGCAAAAACTTTGGGTAACTCCAACTTTTTTTAGGGGGGGGATACAACTTTTTTTCTCTTATGCTGTTTATTTTTTTTTTCTTTTCTAAGTTTGAACTACCTTTCTAACTTTTTCTCAGATTAGCATTTTAACTATTCAGAATGATGTTCGTTCAGAAAACCCTAGTGGAAAAACCGCATTGCTTTTGTTGCAAGGCTCATGAACCGCTTCATCTCTTAACCATGCAGTAAAAAAATAATAATCATGTACTATTCGACGTTTCCTGGTTACTAACTATTTAAACAAATAAAAAACGTATAGCTTTCAGTTCTTTCCACTTACTAAAATAGAAATACCGTTTATTTCAAAAGCTGCATTCTTTACAGAATATCCTTTATTTACATAAGTAGTAGTTGTTGTTCAATGTTATTGGATGGATACTAGCACCCCAAAAATTGAATTTTTCTCATGAGATTGTGCCATTTGCACAAATCTACCAAGATATTAGAAAAACTTACCGGGAATTCCTGGAAGTCCTCTGTCTCCTGATAGACCCTGAGGTCCAGCAGGACCTGGAATAGGTTTTCCATATTCTATTATTTCACCTGGAAGACCCTAAACGAAATAAAATGTCACAGATGACTTTTTATATATGTGACTCATACTTTATATTAAAAGTTTTGTTAGTATGGAATGAGAAATGCATGCCTATTACAAGTGATGGTTAATTCTCGAATTTAAACAAAAACATCAAACAACGCACTTTAATAAATGCGCTCTCATCCAAACCACACGAAATTTTCGTCGCATTTGACAAAATAGTTGTGTAAAAAATGCTCCTATTAAACTTTTCTTCAAACGAATAAACATTTCGTGAGATTTGAGCAGGAGTCTGTTATGACTATTCCCGACTTATGAGTCCACAACAAGAACGAAACTGCAGTTTCTGGACGCCGTAACTGGGCTGCGAGCATATTCTTTTAATTCCTCCTTAACTTGTAATTCTTCCTTGATCGGGGATTTTATGTTGATGGGTCAGATGTTGCAAACTATTATGGCATTATCAGATAGTATATATTAAAAATATTTGAAACTGTTTTATGAGACGATATTAACGATTCGGATTCATATCAGTGTGATAATTTTGCTTCGCTACTTTTACTGAACATAGTTGAATGATTTAAGTAATGAGCACAAGTCCCCACATTTTTCCAAGGAGTGAAATAAAAAAAAAAAAATAAGCAAATAAAATAAAAAAGTAAAGATAAACAGTGCAAAAAAAAATTCTCTAATTACTTACTTCTATTCCTTGAGGGCCAGATGGTCCGGGTAAACCTCTGTCACCAGGAATGCCCTAGAAGAACATATAAATATTCAAAAAAGTATTTTTAAGGAATTTCATTTTCTGTTTTAAATTTTAAACAATAAAAAATTTTATTTAACAACAATAACAACAGTGAAATAAGAAGCTGAATTAAATAGTAAAATCAGTTTTCTTTCTTTTGTTTTTGAATTTCTTTCGCACTGTTTGTTTAGATAAAGTATTACTAATTTTTAGATTAAAAACAAAATATTGAGTGTAATATCCCTTACATTCGTAAGCAATAATATTACAAAAAACTTTAATTTGAAGATTATTCTGTTTTCAGGTAATAGGCTCTTCTTTTCTTTTTGATATTGGAGTTCGCTTTTTGTTTCCTCGGTTATTTTAAGATACTTAAATGCTTATTAATTGTTACTTTTCGGGAAGGATGTTGTTTCTTCAACTGATTTCATTTTCCATGCTTAGTTTAAAGAATTATTTTGGACAGCAGTGAGTCATTTTTCTTTATATGGCGGAATATGTGTTTCCTTGAGCGAGAGAGAGAGAGAGAGAGATCAGTCGGAAATCTATAATAATGTCAATGTTTTTATAAAATTAATTATAATTGTTAAAATGAATTTGCTACAACTAAAATTAATATAATTTTATTTTTGAAAAAAGTAATATAATTCTTCGCATTATATTGTTCATAAAATATTTCTCATTTGTACTGTTTATTATTATTAACAAAATACTTCATATTATGCTGGTCAAATACCAAACTTGTTCGCAGACTTCAGCTTTTAGGGAGAAAATGAAGAGTAATGCAATAAATTATGAATTTCGTGCTTAGCTTAAATGTGTACTATTAATCCACTGAAAAAGTTATGTTCATGCAATAAAACACAGATAAATAATGATCATGATATTCTTAAAAATAGGACAATAGTATATACTTTGAATCCCGGTCTTCCATCTACACCCGTCAGTCCTGGATTTCCTTTTTGGCCTTTTTCTCCTGCATCACCGTGCAATCCAGTTTTGCCTCTTTTTCCCTAGATAAAAACACGTCAAAACTGAAAATAACTAAGAGAAGGTAAAAAAATATTAAAATTAGTGTGGAAAGTTTTAGATTTTTAAGTTCGAATTTGTTTAAGACAGATTTACAATTTTAACAAACGTATTTATTTAAGAGGAACGTGCTATAAGAGCATTTCAATTTTTTCTCGACGCATTTTTTCTAACCATAGGAAGGATCAGGGTCGTAACCAGATATTTGGTTCGGGGAGGGTTTTGCCAAGCACATTTCTCGCAAAATCAAATTTGATTTCATTCATATCTTCTCTGCATTTTCATTACACTGTTAAAAATTCAGAAAGCTTTTATGGTAAATGTTACTGTAAAATGTAACGTTTACCGTACAGAAATTTTTTACTGTGATACCGATAAAAAAAATTGCGTTTTCAGCTCCAATTGATCACCACGTGACTTACTGTGAGGTGCACATGACACCCTATTTCCCGGGGTCCCGGGTTCGATCCTTGTCGTTCGTATCTCGCGCTTTTAAATTCTCGTTTTCTCTTCTGTAAAATTTTACAGTAAAAAATATTTTATGGTAAAAGTTACTGGCAACATGGATGCCAGTAACTTTTACCGTAAAATTTCAGGACAATTTTTTTATCAGTGTACAATAGGTTGCTTAAGCGAGGGGGGGGGGGGCTACTTTAAAGCCATTAACATGAGCAAATGTAAAAGATGACAAGTCTAATCAAATGAGAAAAAATCTGATGTGTCTATATAACTTTACTCCTGTTCAAAATTCGATGTCTGACTCAAAAGAATAAATGCTTGTAACTTTGTATGTTCATTCGATCAAAGTAATACTTGTTAAATTCATATGTTTTTGTCCCCCATGAAATGTGTTAAATATAGAATTTGGCACTTCCAAGTTTAAAGAATTTTAATATTTTTCTACGCCAAGTACTCAAAATCTGAAGGAAAACACTGTATAGTAGGATATGATGCTCGCAATAATTTCAATAAAACCAAATAATGCAGATAAAGCACTGAGTTGATACAGTTCTTCAATAATAATAATTTCATTTTTCAAATGAATTCGAAATAAATAAATGGAAGTATAATATTTTTTCAAGAAAAATTCTAATTGAAATAATTTTTGGAAACAGTTAAGTAAAATTTCGGAGGGGGTTTGAATCCTATTGCTTTAAAAAGTAGTGTTATCAAAACGTAAAAGGGAGCTATGTCTGGTAGAAAGGAGTAAATACATATTTGAAAAATTACACATATAAATAAAACTGTTCTTGATGTTAGGTATCAAATGCTACAGTTCTTATGGGTGATTCCACGGTCATGTGTGGGACAATCAGACGAAATTTTCACTAACATTCATGTATGTATACGAATAATTAATGGCTTCAGGTTAAAAAATTTTGAACCTGGGGAAAGTACATTGTGCGTGTGATTTGTGAAGCAAAAATTTTTTTTCCTGATATCTTTTTTAATTGGTGTTTTTCATTAAAGTATTACTGTCACGTGTGGGACAAGCGTTTGGACTTCAGTTTTTACACTTCACAACTCTAGTGAAAATTCCTGCGAATCTTATATTCTGGCATCCAAATTTCTAAACATACAGTACAGTTTCCTACTAATAATGTTTTGCAGTGTTAGCTTTAAAAAATAAACATTTTCTACATTTGTAACTATTTTAGTAACTGTCACGTGTGGGACATCTTGCGATTTTCTCCCTATTGAATGAATGAAAACAGTTACTAATTAATAAAACATAATTTATTGCCCAAACCAGAAAATGTCTACCTTTATAAGAAAAAAAACATAAAAAAATAGTATTATTTGTAAATCAAAATTTTATTAAGTAATATACAAAAAGACCAAATTTTAACAAAATAAAGAATGCAAAGTAAATATCAGCAGGTGTTTCACTAGTAGTCTAATTGAATAATAAATAATATAACGAAATATAAGTAGTTCTAAATGTCCGTAAATTTATAGCAGCCTCTCGTTTTACCAGAAATTGGTGAAGAAATAATTTTAACAATCTCTTTTCTTAAGTAAACATTTTCGTTTCGTCGTGTAGGCCATTTAAAACAAACTGGAAGTTTTGATGGCTCCATTATATTTATAAAACACGTGTTACTTTCCACCCTTTTAAATATTTCTCCTGGATACGACTTCCCTTTTTAGTAATCAACAACACATTTTAGATCTTACTTTGAATTAAATTCGTGCAACTGTTCGATTAAAATGTGGTAGTCTCTCTAGAAAGGCGTTGTCTTCTGCATGTTAGCCTTTGCAATAAAGTTCATAGAAGCTAGATATGCTTCTAATGTTTAAAATTTTTCCTGGGATTTTTTTTTCTTCGAGCTACTCTTTTCTATCTGGCTATTTCAAGGAAAACGGGACGTTTCACAATCTAAAAGACATTCTGTTTTGAAATGGTATTAGGTACTAATTTTATTTTTTAAACTTCAAATCATATGTACAGTCGAGTCTCGTTGACTCGAAGTCCTAAGGGACCATTTTCAAGTTTCGAGCTATTGGAAGTTCGAACTATAGGAAGTTTCTATAAAAAAGAGTCTTCGAAAAATTTTGGGAACCAATGAAAAAGAGATGAAAGAATATTCAAGTTATGAGGAATCGAGTTATCGAGACTTGACTATAGTTAGGAATAATTTTTCAGTACTTTCGTTTTTTGAGTGGCAACAATCCTTCAAAGATGGCTGACACCAGCTGAATAATGGGGAGTAGAAACATGCTCATTTCAAAGTAAGTTTACTGTGGTTTGATATCAATTTGGATATTTCTACTGTTTTATTTTGAAAAAGAGTGAATGTTCTTTCATGTTATGCCTTATTTTAAGGATTTCCCTGTAGTACAAGTTACATGCTTTTAAAAACTACGATACTAGACAAATACATAGATACCCAGATCGATGCCGTCAAGCTTATCACACCCCTTTTCTTGTGTCGGGGGTTTAAAGTACCTCTACATACTAAACAAAAGATAGCACATTAAAAAATCAATAATACTTATGTTTTTTTGCTCAGAACTACTTATGTTTAAAATGTCCTGAGCGTGGCGTCACGTGTTAGACAACTTTAATTACCTTATAACTAAACTTAATTAGTCAAGGTTTAGAATGCTTAGACAATTTGTTTTCAGGTAAATGGTTATTAACGTGTAACATCGCTTAAACTTATAAACTTAAGGTATTATGCTACTGGCACATATTAAGGTTACTTACAATCTGTAACCGTTTCCAGTTACAGTTTCTAGTTTAGCAGTAATTTTAAAATATACATCTTTTATGTCACGTGTGGGACATCAATTTACGTTAACTTTAACATGTAATAAAACAACTTGTACTGCAGTAAAACTGAAATGAGGCAAAATGAAAAGACACTCACCCTTTCTTAAAATAAAAAATCAGAAATATCCGACTTAATATGAAAACAAAGTAAAAGCGCATTAAAACGAGCATGTTTTTACTCTACAGCATTCAGCTGGTGTCAGCCATCTTTGAAGCCCTGTTGCCACTCAAAAAACGAAAATACTGGAAAATTATACCTGGATCTATGTGATTTGAAGTTTTAAAAATAAACTTAGTACCTTGAATCTTTTCAAAAAAGAAATTTTTTTAGGCTGCGAAATGTCTGGTCTTTCGTGGAATGGCCCTTATACGGATGATAGTATGAACTTTTGGAACAAGAACGTTGCTTAAGTGTTCATTAATTGATCAGGCTATCGTATTCATTATCACGAATAAATTATAGCGTAGCAATATAAAATCAAAGGGTGTTTCAGTGATTGTTTTCATAATAATTTGATTAATCTCTATGTTTCTCAATAAATTTTTCAACTTGCATGCTTTATCTCGTAAACATGCTATGAGCTAACAATTTATTTTTTAATAAATACTAGCATTTAAACTAACATGTAGGAATAACTTTAGAACTTACTCTTGGTCCTGGGTCACCTCTTTCTCCTTTATCCCCATCAGGTCCCTTTTCTCCTTTCGGACCCTAGAAGAAAAAAAATCTAAATGTGAATTTTACTATTAAAATTAACCAAGAATACGCCCCTGGAAACCACGCTGCTCATTTTTCAACAAATTTGACATTTGTTTTAGGGACTTTTTCCCTGCACTTTAGTTTTTATTGAAGCTGAATGTCCAAATTCTGAAGTAATTGAGACTATGAGTAGTTTGGATTTTCAAAATTTTTGGCTTTTTGAAAATTAATAAGAAAATGCCGTTTAAGAAAATAGTGCACCACACAATCAAATAAAGTAGTTTATGTATGTGCGTAACATACAATACAAAAAAAAAGTTTGTTAAAAATGCAATTACATAACTATACAATATATAATTACATTTTTTAACAAAATTCAACAAAACCTAACTCGCATTACTTACTGACCGCAAAGAAAAATGAAGCATATATTTTACTGTATATGTTCTCAGTGAGAAACCTTTTTATACAGTAATCAAACAAAGAACTTGTGGAAAATACATTGATTTCACTGGTTGCAATTCCACATTATAGTAAAGCAAATTTTTCACACACACACAAAAAGAGAAAAGTAGTACTTTTTATTTCAACTTACTTCTAGTCCATCTCTTCCATCTACACCACGCGGGTCCCTCCCTCACCTCTATCACCACCCTCAGAAAACAAGTTAAGTTGGTTAAATATTATAGAAAAAAGTAAAGGTTTGATAAAATATAAAAAAGAAATAAAAGACAAAAAATCAATCGAATATTCAGTTCAAAGCAAATTGTTTACAAAATATTGAAAAAACAGCTTTCAGAAGTCACGAGCTAGGCTGTAAATTTTTAATAAGGCTTAGAATGCATATGTATAATTGTCCTGGGATCTGAAAATTTTAGAGATCGGTAACTTTGTAGCTTTCAAGACAATAGTATTTATTATTTTTTTCAAAATAAAAATATCTCAATAAATTTTAAAATTTCTATATAACAACGTCTTTTGCGTGGCTTTTGAAACAATTTATATTAGCTTTCCAATTATAGCAAATACATTAAGTTTAATAAAAAAGAAGTAGCGGAAAGGAATTCTTTCCTACTAAATGTAATATACTAATACACCATTATACATTACT
>JAXGGA010015995.1:0-27710 GCA_038373865.1 Uloborus plumipes
CAAAATGCATCAGCATGTAATATAGTTTAGCCTTTAGTTTTCATTATATTGTTAAATATATTGTTTTCATATTAGCAAAAAACGAGAATTTTATCTTTTCCTCGGAGTTACATACATACAAACAAACCCACATGTGAAACTATTAAAAGCGTATTAAAAACAAAATCAACGTGAGTTAAGTACAAATTTCAGAAACAAGGGAGACTGGATTGCAAAGCTTTGAGAAACTTTATCAATGGTGAGAGCCGGGAGGAATGGGACAGCTGCATTGGTAGGCCGAAATAAATTGAGGAAAATTATTTCCGCTTGACCAGTAGATACAGCAGCTGCAGATGCTTGTTTGATTTGACGCTGCAAAGAATGAGCTGTTGTTTTTACAGTATAATACTAGCAGCAGAAGTTCCAGAGTTTAAAACTGTAAAGGCACTGTAATAAACTATAAAACTAGCTATTTTACAGTTTGTCACTGTAAAACTTGAAATGTTACGGTTTATTTCTGTAAAATTAGCAATATTACCATAAAATTAGCTGCATTATACAGTACTAGGTGACCCGTGCGGAATTCCGCAAAAAAAAAAAAAAAAAAAAAAAAAACTCTCTAAACTTAAAATTTAATACGACAATTTTTATTGGCTTCATTTGCACAACATCGCCATCTACTGCCGTCGTTCTGACAACTTTTCAAAAAGATCAAAGACACGTTCACTTTTACAAGTACTACAAAAGTGATACCCTATATTAAAATCAAATACCCTAGGCTACTACTAAACTAAATACTAACGTTATCGCAAAACTACCATAGTATTTTGAAACAATAAAAGTTACAATTAAGGTTTACCGAGCTAAGCCTTGGCTTGAAATGTCGCATTTAAAATTGATTTGAACAACAATGTAACGATTTTAACAGATGAACAAAAAATTTAACTTTTTCAAACTTCAATCGCTTATAAGTCGCTTAAACGTGGATTTTCGAGATTCTCGTTACGCGGCGCTAGCGGAGAAACGTTCTAAAGAACGCATTTTTTTTAATCTTTCGAATGAAATCAAAATGAAGACGATACGACAATTATTTCGCTAGATAGAGTCAATTTTGTGCCCAAAAATTGAAGTTCGAATAAAAAACGAACCGACACTTTTTAGAGGGTGGGTCTAATTTTCGTCAATAGCCCGCGGGATAAGCTTCAAAATCATAAATTTTCTTGCAATTCGATAAAGAAATGAGCGAGTTTCGACCGGGTATAGGATTCGGCTTAGAGAAATAATATATGGAGATAAAACAACAGTATAATTCTGACAGCAGAGGTTTCAGTTTAAAACTGTAAAATGTACAGTAATAAACTGCGAAACTAGCAATTTTCCAGTTTATTACTGCAAAATTACTGTAAATTTAGCTGTATTATACTGTAAAACAATCATCTATTTTTTGCAGTGTAGTCTGCTTCATCAACTGGACCGGACAAGCTATATCAGAAAGCAACTTAACACTAAACGTCACTACGCGCGGAGCCAATAAGAGCTCAGAAGCAGTTAAGGATCTCCTCTAATTCGCCAAGTAGGCTGTGACGTTTTATCTAGCTCGTTTTTCATTGGCTGACGTCAGGCTTACGTCACGACACCAGTGTCAAGAAACCTTGCAGCGTAGTAAAGTGTTATTGTTATTATTTTTTTTAATTTGATTTCGGCATTCCTGCAGCTTTCACATTCCTCCCGACGTCTTATGATTCCCATTTCTTCGCTGCATTTATGAGGGTGCGGCTTTACTCTGAAAATCACAACAAATTTTGCAAATTTTTGCATTAATAACGCTGTTTTTTTTTTCTTTTGCTCTTTTTTAAAACTGCTTTTGAACCGGGAAACATAATCTCAAGGTAGAACAGCTCTTCATATCTAATTTTGAAGAAAAAAGATCAATATTATTTCAGGAAAAGCTCTAGAAATAGTTGAAGACACGTGTATGGGAGTCTCCAAAAAACCCCATCCATCAGCATCAGGGCCGCGCCAAGCCTGATCGGAGCCCTCGTGCGAATGTCTTCTGAGCGCCTTATGCAGTAACATTCGATAGTTAACACCAGCAGTGATGTTTTATAGAAAAATATAATTCAGAAAAAATAAGTTAAAATACCGATAAAAAAAGTACTTCCAAATGTCGAAAAACTCCTTCACACGTAACATTATATTTTCATTCTTTTCAAAATAATTATTCTTAATTTTTGTTCTATTTTTTAAGCATTAGGGTTTTTTTAATATCCCGAAACATTTATTTCGTTATAAGCGTTAGAATATAAAGAAAATTAAATTTTAGAAGCTCAGACTAAAATAGTAGGTTTATCAATAGTTGAATTTAAAAAAAAAGTACATGACTAAAATTTCTTTTGTGTCAAATTCAAATCGTTCATGTAACGCAATCAACGAGTAAATGGTCCAAACAGTTTTGCCGTTATCTCCAAGATCGCTTTGCCTGATGATCTTTTTCTTAGAGTCTTATTTCAACGTGTCTTAATTAATTTTTTTTAATAAGAAAAACATGCAATGGGTGTGTGAAACTGGATCTGTGTATTCTTTTAGTATAGAAAAATTTCCAAATTAAAATATATATATATACACTGAAGTGACAAAAGTCATGGGATACCTCTTAATATCGTGTCGGCCCTCCTTTTGCCCGGCGAAGTGCAACAACTCGACGTGGCATGGACTCAACAAGTCGTTGGAAGTCTTCTGCAGGAATATTGAGCCATGCTGTCTCGATAGACGTCCATAATTGTGAAAGCGTTGATGGGGCAGGATTTTGGGCACGAACAGACCTCTCGATGGTGTCCCATAAATGCTCAATGGGATTTATGTCGGGCGATCTAGGTGGCCAAATCATTCGTTGGAATTGTCCAGAATTTTCTTCAAACCAATTGCGAACAGTTGTGGCCCGGTGACATGGCGCATTGTCATCCATAAAAATCCCATCGTTGTTTGGGTACATGAAGTCCATGAATGGCTGCAAGTGATCTCCAAGTAGCTGCACATAAGCATTTCCAGTCAATGTTCGGTCCAGTCGCACTAGAGGACCAAGTCCATGCCATGAAAAAACAGCCCACACCATTACGGAGCCACCACCAGCTTGAACAGTGCCTTGCTGACAGTTTGGGTCCATGGCTTCGTGGGGTCTGCGCCACACTCGAACCCTACCATCGGCTCTTACCAGCTGAAATCGTGACTCATCGGACCAGGCCACGGTTTTCCATTCATCTAGGGACCAACCGGTATGCTCACGTGCCCACGAGAGTCGCTGCAAGCGATGTCGTTCTGTCAGTAAAGGCACTCGAGTCGGTCTTCTGCTGGAATAGCCCAAGAAATCCAAATTTCTCCGCACAGTTCTAGCAGACACGTCCATTGTACGTCCCACATTGATTTCTACGGTGATTTGACGCAGTGTTGCTTGTCTGTTAGAATTTACGACTCTTTGCAGACGTCGCCGGTCTCGATCTTTAAGTGCAGGCGGTCGACCACTGCGCTGTCCATGGTGGGATGTTATGCCTGAAATTTCATACTCTCGGCACACTCTTGACACAGTGGATCTGGGAATGTTGAATTCTCTAACGATTTCCGAAATGGCATGACCCATGCGTCTAGCTCCAACTAACATTGCGCGTTCAAAGTCTGTTAATTCACGTCGTGCGGTCATCATCACGTTAAAACCTCTTCACATGAATAACTTGAACAGAAATGAAAGCTCTGTAAAAGCACTGCGCATTTATACCTGTTCTATGCGATGCTACCGCCATCTGAAAATTTGCATATTGCTATCCCATGACTTTTGTCACTTCAGTGTATAGTATCTAACTATTTTTATTTCTTTTGGGAGTTAAGTAAAATATTTTTGGAAAAAAAATAGAACCGACTTCAGTTGGAAATTGCTCTAAAAAGTAAAAAATAATTTTTTTCTTTGAACACCATCGAAACTACTTTTAAACATAAGTTTTGAAGTCGGCGCAAAAACGATAGGTAAAATGATATTTAACCATATTTTGCCAACATTTTTTCAGAGAAATCATTGAAAATTAAAAACAGCAGTACCATTACACGAATGTGTGGTAATCAATGAAATGAATCCATTAAAATTCATATTTATAGTTGAATTGTAGTTGCGTATGATTCTATACATTGTTTTTGCGCCGACTTCAAAACTTATGTTTAAAAGTAGTTTCGATGGTGTTCAAAGAAAAAAAATATTTTTTACTTTTTAGAGCAATTTCCAACTGAAGTCGGTTCTATTTTTTTCCAAAAATATTTTATTTCATTCTTTTTAGTGTAAATGCACTTAAAATAATCAAAATATAGTTAAAAAACCATGCAGTTGTTCAAAAAACTTGCAGACCTGGACTCGATCTCATTCCATCAGGAACTTCAACCCGACGCGTTTAACCACTTGACCATCGGGTCGCTGATTGAAGTAAGGATTTACGATAGCACATATTGTTTTAAATAACATGAAATTTTAGTTTTTCGATCATAACTTTTTTCTAGTGAACAAATATCGTCATATGAATACATGGTACCTAAGTTAACCATCTCCTATCGATTTAAAAAAAATCGTCCAAATCGGTTCAGTAGATCAGATGTTATGTGCGAACAAACAGACAAAAAAAAAAAAAAAATACGCTTTGAATTGAGAACCTCCTCCTTTTTTGAAGTCGGTTAAAAATAGAAAGTAAAAGTAAGTAATTTGAATTGTGGAGGAAGAGGTTAGAGTAAAACTTGGAAAATTGGTGCAAGTTTTTGCATTTCATGGAAAATAATTTTCAACTAAAGTGGACTCTTTAGCTTTTTTCAAACACCACAAATCAAAATCTTATTTTGTAAAAATTTTGCCTATAGAGCAGATTTTGCCTAATAACTCAACACTCATGGTGTTTGATACATTTTATTTGTTTGTAATGATGTTTTTTGGTCACAACCAATATGAAAATCACAAAAAATAGTTACTTTAATATTTAACATATATTTATCATCTTCAGAATTTTTTATTTTTAATTTTACTTTGAATTTGACGTAAATGCAAGGTATAAAATACAGAATTTTATAAAGGTACAAAAATTAACATAATATAATTGATTGTGTATATAATTTTTGAAAAAATAATATAAGTGCCGCAAATCAAAAACCATTTATTGCCACAATCGATTCAAAGCCCCCAAAAATGGCGCAAAGGTCCATAAGAAAATTATACAGCATCGAAGGACCCCATTGCTAATTTTAACAAAGATCCGACCAAAACTGTCATTTTGTACTATAAAAAAAATATGGGGTAGATCCCCATGGGGAGATGTACCTGCATAAGGACATTACAATCATTAAAATCATTTTTAAAAAAATCATGCAGTTGTTCGAAAAAATCCTTGCAGACCTGGACTCGATCTCATTCCATCAGGAATTTCAACCTGACGCGCATAACCACTTGACCATCGGGTCGCTCATTGACGTAAGGATTTACGATAGCAGATATTGTTTTAAATGACTCTTGCACCCTCGTGCGCCGCACGGCTTTGCACAGCACAGCGCGGCCCTGATCAGCATATGCACATGCTGAGGGTTCTTTATTACGCTGAAATGCGTGTCTCAAATGTTTTTGCAATATGCACTTTTTCATTCACTTTTTGATTTAAATTAGAAAAAAAAAAGTTTTTGAATTTTAGAAGTTGGAAGTATAATTTGAAAGTACCAGTGCAACTAAATTCTTATTTTACATCTGCGATTTAAAAGGAAAGCGTTTTGCAATAATAATAGCCAGTCAAGGTTGAAAAACTTCAAGTTATATAAAAAAAAAAAAATCTGACATGAAGATTGCTGCGATTGTTTCACTGCACATTTATTCTATTCCGGCGCTGAGTACAAATGCAATTATTTACTGTTTATTTTGGGATCACTCAATGGTGATTCTTTAACAAGAAGTCAAACTTGAAATCTTGAAGACCTAAATTAAGCTTTTCATTCTTCTGCTCACTTTGTTACAATCTTATCAAAACAGGTTCGTGACTCGTTGTAATTTGCAAAAGTGTTCTAAAACATCATTGACACAATGAATTATTCTTGTGAAACGTAGTACAGTTGAAGTTTAATTGTTACGTTACGTGAGTAAGCTCAGTCAAATCAAAATACTATATTACTCTTGTGCTGATTTTTTATATTTTAAAAGTCGTTTTTATTTTGTTTGCATCATCAGACCAAATTTCTATTCATTTATGGTTACCTAAATGATTTTTAAAAAAATCGCCAAGGTCTTAAAATGTTAGAAAAGGAGCAATGAATTGAAAGAAATTGGTAAATTAACTCCTATTAATATCCACTTTGATTAAGAGAATAAAATATCTTAAAACTCAATGTTAAGCTATTTATGACAAGATCTTCCAAAGCAACTGGGGTGTAGAAATATATAGTTACTCTTAACTGCAAAACATAAACGCTAAGAAAGATTTTTGTTTTTAAAAGTGAAGTTAAACTGGCGATAAATTTGACGGATAGATTAATGGTAGAAGGTTTCTTTGGTTTTTAGGGTCACTGCATATTATGTCCTTAATTTCAAGTACGTGTATTGAATGATATGTGTTTCCATTACTCAAAAAAATAAATTTCAATTTTTTAAAAGTTTTTAACTTTTTGTATAGTTTATATTATTTTGTTTCGTTAGGCGAAAAGATTTTTATTCATTTGTATTCTGTATGCAAAAAATAAAAAAAGCGTTGCTGTGATTTGATTTTCCCGATGTGCATGAAATTTATGGGACACAATCTTTTAAGCGCAGGTCTCGTTTCGCTTTAAAAAAGTAAACAATTCTCTATTTTCCAGCATGTTTCATGAGTTATAATTCTTTCGATTCCAGTACAGTAGACCTTGTTTCTCTGGCCCATGCTAATCCAGATAACTGGATAATCCGGATCAAGTTAATTTGTTACCGAACTTTATATTCACACTTATTAGAGAATAATTTTAAATCATGATAGTAAGGAAAATATTCACTTTTTATATGGGTTTGTTAATGAAGGAGCGTTCTACCAAAATATGTGAAGCAAAAACAAAGTTTTCTATGTCTTGCAAGAAGTTTTATGCAATTTGTTTCAAAAGTTTTTTTTCTTTGAGTTATAATAAACGGTGAATCTTATTTAAGGATTTGTTTTTCTTATTGCTAGAGCTCGCTTTATATGTGCAGTAAAATCTCTGAATATGCTATGAAATTATCTGAAACATGTTCTGAAATAAGAAAATATGCTCTAAAAGTTAAAAATATGTACTCAATCTTTTTTTTGTCCCTCATGCAAAATTTTTCACGCAAATGGCCTTTTTCTTGTATTTTTTGTATTTTTGACAATAAATTTCAATATGTGGTCATAGTGTGCACAAAAAATTGTTTGTGTGGATAATTAGAATGCACGAAACATCGGGTGACCCCGCAGAAAACCCACATGTCCACGTTTTTGTTATTTATCGAGAACAAAATAGTTTTTAATCTTTCTGTCATGAGCAAAACTAAAGATATAAGTGAATAACGCTGTAATATAAATTTATTTTGATAATTTGCGATTTTTATGCAGTTGTATGCACTGCAAAAAATGAGCTGTTGTTTTACAGTATAATACTGGCAGCCAAGGTTCGAATTTAAAACTGTAAAATGCATAGTAATAAATAGTAAACCAAACCTCGCAATTTTAATTTCCTACTGTAAAGTTAGCAATTTTAGTTTATTGCCGTAAAATTTAGCTGTATTAAACTGAAAAAACAACAGTATAATACTGGCAGCAGAGGTTCCAGTTTAAAGCTAAAATTCACGGTAATAAACTACAATTAGCAATTTTACAGTTTATTACTGTAAAATTAGCAATTTTAGTTCAGTACTGTAAAATTAGCAATTTTAGTTCAGTACTGTAAAATTAGCAATTTCAGTTCAGTACTGTAAAATTAGCAATTTTAGTTCAGTACTGTAAAATTAGCAATTTTAGTTCAGTACTGTAAAATTAGCAATTTTAGTTCAGTACTGTAAAATTAGAAATTTTAGTTCAGTACTGTAAAATTAGCAATTTTAGTTCAGTACTGTAAAATTAGCAATTTTAGTTCAGTACTGTAAAATTAGCAATTTCACAGTTTATTACTGTAAAATTAGCAATTTTAGTTCAGTACTGTAAAATTAGCAATTTTAGTTCAGTACTGTAAAATTAGCAATTTTAGTTCAGTACTGTAAAATTAGCAATTTTACAGTTTATTACTGTAAAATTAGAAATTTTAGTTCAGTACTGTAAAATTAGCAATTTTAGTTCAGTACTGTAAAATTAGCAATTTTAGTTCAGTACTGTAAAATTAGCAATTTTAGTTCAGTACTGTAAAATTAGCAAGTTTTGCAGTTTATTACTATAAAATTAGCTGTATTATACTGTAAAAGCAACATTCATTTTTTACAGTGTGCACTAACTCCACCCTATTTCTATTTCTGTGTGTGCGTGTTTTTCCTCTATAATATTCGATAGAAAGCTAGAAGAAAGATAGGTAAAGTAGGCAGTTTCATGTTTTTGCCAATGCTCGGAAAATATCTAGCACTGGGAAAACAATTGCTGCGTTTCTCACTAAAAACTTCAGTCTTTAAGGCTATGTTTGAAAATAAAAACGTTCATTGGTATTAAGCCGAGTATGCTGAAAAGTTGAAAATCACTTTTCGCTATGTTTTATGAAATTAATTTGATTACAAGTAGAAAAACTCAGTTAACCGAAATAAATGCTACCTCAGATTCATCATTAATTTTTTTTTTTGAGGAATAAAAGTGATCTATTTCCTTTTGCATATCTTTAACTCAGTTGTTTGGTTTCAGTTTTAAATCCTTTTCATTTGTATAATGTTATGTTTCTGCGTATTTAAACCATTTCATGTGTGACAGAATGACATTTTTTTATTAAAAAGAAAATTTAAATGATTTAGTAAAATTATTTTCATTAAAAAGACATTTTTTCTCTCTGCACCTCATTGCTAACAATTGAAACGTGAAAAAAAAAGTTCAAATAATATTTATATATATATTTTTTTTTTTTTGCCTTTTGTTCAAGTTTTGCGGTTCTTTTTTCTTTTCTTTTTTTTCTTCTTCTTCTTTTTTTTTTTTTTTTTTTTTTTTGTGAAGGAATGACATTTTAGTCAACCTAGCTTTCGGGGACTACTTTACATAAAATGAAATTTCTGTGAATCATGCACAAATACATTCTTTTAACCCCGAAAGCAGAATATTTTGTGATGGTCTGCAACGTAAAATCATTTGACCAAAATGGTTCTGCAAGTACTTTAAGCACTGCAAACCTAGAAACTAAACCTCTTTCAAAAACTGTGATCTTAAAATCAAAACTGTTTTATACAGGACTATAAAATTAATATTCGTTTATTTGTTCATTACTCAAGTCTTACTGCAGAAAAGAGCGTGAATTTAAAATTTCAAGCACACATTCTTGACAGAAAATGCAAAACCCTGTACTATACCTCCATTTTCAGCAGATAACTGTGTTTCCTCCAAACATCAAAGAGCTCTGAGTGATGCTGCATTAGATGCAATGTTTTACTCAGAATAACAGCACCTGGCCTATATTGAGACCAAGTGATGACTACACAAAGACGTTGAACGGAAAATTTTTGCTTTACCAATCATTTACAAGTCAGTCTTTGAGGGAATGAGCAGCTGGGGCATAAAACAGATGTAGCCTAAGATAATTTTCTGCAGAAATCTGTATAATTTCTGAAAATATCTTTTACAATACATGAAATTTTGCTCAAATTCTGCAGCTTTTGTCAGGTTTGAAGTAAATTTAAAGTGCCTGTAAATGTCGCAAAAATTTAATTCTTTGATTTTACGCCTAGTAACAGTAATTTGCAGGAATAAAAAGCCCCCACTCTCCACTAATTCCATAGTGATTGTGCTGAATTTCTGAAAAATTATTAGTTTGAAAGACTTATTACAGAAAATCTGCCTTTCCTGCAGAAATTTTTTCTAAACTTTCCATCACATTTCAACAGAATTGTTCTGCAGTTCAGGTATCTTTTCTGCGACGTACGTTCCAAATTTAGCAATATTCTGCTTTGGGGCTTTTAACTAATGAGTACTTTAAAGATACAGAAGCAACAACAAGAAATTTGAATCGAATAACTTTTTTCAATAGTTGGATCAAAAAAAAAAAAAAAGTTCATGTGTTGTAACGGAATAACAAAAATGTAAGCCCATTTATTGTAATAAAAGTGACCATATTTTAAAAGAAACAAAAGCAATTATTGCACTTGGCGCACATAAAATTATTGATTAAAGTAAACGAATTATTTATAAAATCATTTTAATAAAACTAGTTTTTCAAAAAATATTCTCGTGAAAATTGTCATTTTCATATATAATAATTGCCCATCTTATTATATCATCTACATCTTGACATTGTCATTAACTGGCTAAGGCCTCCATTTGAGGTTGTGTTTTCAATGTACTAACGAAATTCAAATAAACTAAGGAATTTTTTTTTTCTTCATAAAGCGAAAATAAAAAGTAAGAAGTTAGCTTCAATAGCTCTAAAATATGTGAACAATTTTATTATGTTACGATTTAAAAAATGAATAACTTTTTAAAAATGTAAAATACATGTATGTGCATGCATACAAACGTCTGTGTTACCATTCTTGATGAAGCAGAAAATAATTTTGCGTTCATTTGTACTCAGTTTTGTGTACAAATCTGTGCTTAAAGAATAAGGTACTTATTTAAGCCTTAGTTCTGATGAAGAATCCGCTAAACAAAGGATGCATATTTTTGATGAAGAATTATTCCGATGGCATTTTCTAATTATTATAAAACTTTGCTATGAAAATAAACGTTTGTAGAATTCAAATTTCCTTCTACTTAAAAACATTCATGACTGGATTGTTTTTGATTGTGAGAATTTTTAAATGTCTTCCATGAAATGTATCCTTTTTCTCTAAAACCATTAAAGAGAAAGAATTTAAAATTAAAATCAAATTTTACACTAATTTACGTAATCAAGAAAAAAAAAAGAAACATGACGAAAATTAAAATTTGTTTCTTTTTTAAAGTAAACAACAAATATCTCAAGAGTAGTTGCAAAATAAAATAATCTAACTAAATAAAATTTATTTATTTATTATTATTATTTTTTGCCTTATGTTCTATTTCTGCAAGACCATATACTGAAAAGACTTCGCTTAAATTCTGTACAGCAAGTTTACTTACCTGTAGTAGTGTATGGAGTACTTGCAGAACTATCCAAATTTTTTGCTGTTTGCTTTGCTGATGAAATAATGCTAAGGAAAACTTGTAAACCAAACTTCATTTCTACATTTACTAATCATTATTTAATTAAATATTATCCGTAGTATTTACTTTCGATAGAAAAACTAGTGTTGCTTAGAAAGCAATATCGGTCAACTGTCCCTTCAAAGAGTTTCAGTACATTTTGAAATCAGAAGAAGGGTGATAAAAGCATTGTTGATATCCCTGATTGATATGCGACAAACTATTATTTGATAATTGACGCATAAACGATAAGAGATCACTTAGGGGAATCACGTGGAACATCAAGTGATTGGTGTACTTTCATTTTTATTTTCATTCATTGTAGTTGTATTTAGGATTGTTACACTTAACCCATTAATGCCTAGCCTCCCTTTTTAGGGAAGGTCCAAAAAAGGGTCTGAATTTCCCAAAAATGAACATTTCAACCAAATAATAGTGTTCAATTAGTACCTTGGTATTGTTTCAACTCGTTATTAACAGATTGCAGCACATAACCATTGTAAAGTGTGTTCTGTATCAGTTTTAATATGATCTTTATCAACAATGACATCGTTCACAATCTCAAGAAAAAAAGCTCAGTTTTCAAAGTTATTCCCAGCTTCCCAGTTTATGTTAATTGCTGATTTTATTTCTTCTTATAAAATGTCTATTTAAATATTATATCGTAGGCAGAAAAAAAATTTAATAAAAAAAGTACATACCCTCTGGGGTCTATCGTAACTTTTAAGAAACGATTTTTCTTTCCCTAATTTAAAAAAAAATATTTTTACATAATATTTTTTTAATTATTTTTCCTGTCCATTAAACACTGTTTGTAACCAGTATACAAAATATCTTTGGAAAAAAAAATGTCAGGCATTAATGGGTTAAGGGAGAGCAGGGGAAAAAAAGAAAGAAACAAACAACAAGAAGTTCTGTCAAGAACTAAACGAGCCTACTTTCCCGTACATCGACATCGGCATTCTAGCATCTGATCATTATTCTCTTGATTATCTAAGACTAAAAATTATGTCAAACATACCTTTTTAGCACTTGAAGCTGATTTCTAAAAGCAAAATATACCCCTCTCATCAGATGAAATAGACACATAAAAAGTAAATAAATGAATAAATAAAGTTTTGTCGCACCTTTTAAAGAATGTAACTGTTACAGTTCTTCCGTAGAAAAATTCCTCAATTGTTTTCAAAAAAAAAAATTAAAAGTACAAAGTACATCAAAACACATTTTATCAAAGAAAGAAAAAAAATAAAGAAAAAAAAGAAAAAAAAACTCGTCCGTTGATAAAATGTCTCGAATTTCACTTTTAATCCGTTGCCAGTTGTTAAATATAAATAAAGAATAAAATGCCCTCGTGAATGAAACATTTTTGTTACAAAAAAAAATCGTCTGCCAAAAATAATAATAATAATAATAAATTCAATAAAACAAATGAATAAATAAACAAAAAATCGTCTGCACAGTTAGTCATTTTTTTTTCGGACTGTTTACTCAAAAGTTATTAGGGGTGACAGCTTGCTTGAGCGGTTCAGTGTTGAACGAAAAATTGTTCAAATCGGAAATGTAAATACGGGAATGAAGTATCCTTGAAAAGTTCTTTCCAACAAAAAAAAGTTTGTTCAAATCGGACTGTTCATTAAAAAGTTAGTATCGCGGGACCGGTTATTTGAACGGCTCAAAGTTGAACCAAAAATTGTTCAAATCAAAAAATCAAATATGGGAATGAGCTGTACTCGCCGAGATCTTTCCAACAAAAAAAAGTTTGTCCAAATCGGAATGTTCATTCAAAAGTTATTAGGGGGGGACAGACAGACAGACCGACCGACAGACACACAAATTCCCCATCTCAATACCCTACTTTCAAATTTTTAATTTTTCGATATTTATTTCATTTTTTTGTTTCTTTTTGACTTTTTTTTTACTTGGCGATATTTTTTGGGCTTGGCGATATTTTTTGGACTTGGCGATATTTTTTGGACTTGGCGACATTTTTTAGATGCATTAAGCCAATTTTAATGCTTTTTTCGTCTCTTTTATTTTTAACGGGAAAGTAGGCTAAAAAACGGAACTCGTTTCATCAAAAGCAAGCCAATCACAATGCCCGGTAAAATATTTTAAAACATATACTAGTTATATACTGTAAAAAATGAATGTTATTTTTACAGTACAATACTGCTAATTTTGTTGTAATAAACTAAAAATTTCCAACTTTACTGTAATAAATTGTAATGTTGCTAACTTTACAGTAATAAACTGCAAAATTGCTAATTTCAGTTTATTACCGTGTAATTTACAGTTTTAAACTGGAACCTCTGCTCCAGTATTATACTGTTGTTTTTATAGTATAATACAACTAAATTTTACGGCAATAAACTGCAAAAATTTTAACTTTATAGTAAAACTATAAAATTGCTAGTTTAACATCACTGTGCATTTTACAATTTTAAATTGGAACCTCGACTACCAGTATTATACTGTAAAAACAACAGTTCATTTTTTGCAGTGCAGTAACTATTATTACAATACAATTATTATTGTTTTGGATCGAATTTTGAACTTGTGCAAGAGTAAATTGTTTGCGATAGTTTGCTATTTTTTCTATTTTTTTGCGGCAGTTTTTATTGACAAAATAAGTTTTTGATAAAATACTAATATAATCCTTCAATAATGAAATTAATTACATAAATGATCGATAAAATAGTGGAGTTCATAAAAAACAGAACACCCCCCCTCAATTTTAGTACATTCGCAAACTGAAAATATTAAAGGAGTCAAAATGAATTTAACAAGATTTATTTGTTAACGTTTGCTAAGCATGTTGCGTTATGTTTTCGATTTTTCGGCTGTGATAACGCAATAGATTATTTTGACAACAAAAATAAAGTTTCAGGAGTAGGAATTTCGCTAGTCATTGTTAAGATAATAATGTTGAAGAACTCGAATTGCACTGTGAGCAAACAATAGTTGATAAATTTAAGTTTGTATGAAAATGTATATTTCCTACTTCCCAATGAAGAATGTTTACGACCTGTCAAAAAAGCCTTATCATAACAATTTTAACGAATGTTGAAATTTTAAAACACTGAATTCTTAGAACTAGATATCGAAGTTCTAGTTTCGCTAAAAGGAATCATAATAAAATATCGAAACTGGTTTTCCTAGGATTTTTTTAAATTTTTTCATTTAAGATAATGATTGAAGTTTTAGTCTAACAAGACTCGGAGAGTTCAAAAAATGAGCAAATAAATACTTATTAAGTAAAACAAATTGTAAAGTATGTTTTTTTCCATACGAAATGCAAGTTGATTCTTTTTGTTTTCACTGAAAAAGAGACGTGTATACATCCGGTGCTCAAAAAGAGGCGACGACGAGTTCATCTTTTCTTCCTTACAGCCTTGTTTACTTATTAGTTATCTACAATAGACAATGTATTGTTGCTTTTAAATAACCGAAAATACATTTTTGCAGATATGCTGATTTCTATTGCAACCACCCGTAACTTTTTCTGAAAACTGGTGCTTTATGTAGAAATTTCCATGTTTTATGTATGCTTTTTTTCTTTTTTTTCTTTTCAATGGCATTTTAGAATTAAAAAAAACTATAAGATAATACTAGGCAGTTTGATGTAATGAAAAGTTTGTCAAAACGGAGTCTTTATTTTAGTTGCTGTACTGTAATATTAGTCATATTTCAATAAACTAATATCTACGATATGATTAACTAAACATTTATTATATACTTCTGACAGATTTTGAAAACAAAATACAACATATCAATAACATTATCTTGACAGTAACTGTGAACATACATTAAGTAAAAAAGCAAAATGTAATTTTCGAAATAAATTTAGTTTCTTTAATTCCCCAAAAAAGGAATTTGGAGAACATAAAAATTTGCCAAAGAAGTAACAGCTGAATATTTTATGCTTCACTTCTTCATTAAATCTTGATAATTTCTCAGATTATTCAAAATTACGCTACATAGAATGAAATAGTTTTACCCGATTTTCTCTATAAATTTCGATAAACAAGTGCATCATGTTGATTGCTTTTAGGTTCTTAAATCATTTTTTTTTTTTTGACTAAACACACCAATTATAATAACAGGTATGTTTACTAGTTATAATAATTGACTAGCTAAACCTATTGGTTAACTAACAAAATAATTATTTATTTTGATGCCTAATCAAGTTTAGTAAGTTTTACAAGAAGTATTTGACATTTATTTATTGAATTTTCATGTTAATTTATTTACGAATAAATGTTAATAAAACATATTTCAAATAAAAAAAATATTTAGATTTTTTCGATTTTTTAAAGATTTTATGAAGAGAAAATAGTATAGTAGCACTTATTTTCAACTAAATATTTTTTAGTGTTATTTCAATTTTATCTTTGGAATAAAAGCCTCCTTATTGCTTTGAAACCCATGATCGGAACTTTTGCTGCTTGTTTGGTTCAACAACATTGTTTTTCAGTTCATTGTTCTTCATTGTTGTAACGCAATTTTCGTTTAACAGAAAGGTAATCTTCTGCAGCTAAAATTTCCAGCATTAGTACAGAATGAAAACGCGAAATACCAGCGTAACCTGGAGTCTTCTTCCGTGGAAAGGTAAAGCGCAGTATCTGCATGGCTTTTTTTTTTTTTTTCATTTTTTGGCATTTATGTCATCTATTGTACTCCAGCTTTATTGTACAGGCTTGCTTATTCGATTTTCGCTGGAAAAAAAGCACAAAAAAGCGTCAAATTCAAACATTCTCCTATTGTTAGTATGGAATCCAAAACTCGTTTCTCCAAACATCTAAAAAAACTTATTTCTGCAGATACAGTGCTCTACCTTAACACGGCAATCTTCAGAACTTCTCAATCAATTTCTGAATTTTCAATTTTAACCCCTTTTTGAGCGGTCCCAAAATCAAATCTCATCTTCAAGAGCGAAGAAGTTATTATTCACTGAATACAACCCATCAGCAGTTGAGCAGTCGACGTTGTATGGATGATCGCAGACCAAGTACGCTTGGTTGAAAACAGTTTGGTTGGGACACAGGAAAGAGAACTTTCCTCGTCCATAAGCTCCAGGACAGATGTGGAATACTTGGCAGTTGACTTCAGGGTCAGCGTAGTAGCCATAAGTACGGCCGGAACAGCTGAAGGATGTTGGCGGCACCGTTTCGTAAAAGGGAAGGAGCTGGCACTGAAAAGAGAGATAAGACATACTTGGAATTCAGAGGATGTTTCAAATTTGATGTGAAAGCTGGAATTCTTGAAAAGAAAAACCAAATTCTGGTCATGATTTGGGAAAGCATAGGAATGCCGGACACATACTATTCTAAACGAAAATTTAACTTGCGATACTTTTTCGTAAGAGGGGAAGCCACTTGGAATTCCACGTTAAATTACACCATAAAAATTGAAACAATCACCTTATGTCTAGTCTAGGATAGTGGAGTCTAACCTTTTCTAGCCCGAATACTGCAGTTCATATTGGAATGATTCCCGCGAGCCAGAACACTTCCAAAAATTTAAAATATTTAATATTTTTCTATTTAAAATGGGAAAACATGGAAAAGGATTGCAATCGGAAAATTGTTGTAATCATTACTTGATGCTTATTTTAATAATTGCGTCCAAGTTTTACAAAGGTCCAAATTTGTGACTAATCGCGGTTTTTGATTGAGAACAGTGCTACAAAATAACAGGTCACACGCTTCAAAAATTTAAAGCACTAAAATAAAAATATAGAACCCTTGGTCGTCTATATAAATTATTATTTCCTTGTAAATGCGGTGCTTTAAAATTTATATAAGTTATTACTTCCTAACGTTTCTCACGTTTTTTTTTAATTTATTTTATTTTTTATATATATTTTTTTAATGGTGCATTAACCAACGTTTTTTATATTGTTCGTACCAAGTGAGACAAAAATTGCGCTTTAACAATGAGAGACCCCAGTAATGCCCGTAATAATGAAACACTTATACAAAAAAGAAAAAGAAAAATACATAGCATTACGCCCACATTCTGCAAAGATAAAATTATAACGAAACCTTTAATTACTGACTAAAAGAAGTTGAAACGAAGTAACAAAAGCTGCATTAAAGAAAAAAAATACCTCGAAGTTCACTGAGCAAAACTACAGAGCTTAAATGATAGAATTATCTAAAGAATAGTCGACTTTTATACTCTGCAATTTGAAGCATTATGAAGTTGAATTGTTCAGGAAATTACTTTTCAATTGCCTTGCTTTATTAATTCTTTCTTTTCTTTTTCTTGCTTATTTATTTATTTCTTAAGCTTAGACGTAATTTGTGCCCTAGATTTCTAATGTTCTCTTTGACTAGAATGCTGAAATTTTTCACTTATGTGATAGTACTTAAAAGTAACTAACAGTGCAAAATAAATCTAATGCCCTATAAACCGATTTTCAAATTCTTGCGAAAACAGTTTATTTAATCTTTGTTCAAATGGTTCATTAGTATATTTCTACTTGTAAAGACATTTTTTTGTATATTTGTAAATAGAAATTTCCAAAGGAAAAAAATTACTTCCATACTAAATGCACTTAAAGCAATTATCGAGGTGTAAATTTTTGGACAAATTAATTCGCGATTGATCTGTCATAATTAGTTCATTAAACATCTAATACACGCTACTGGAATTTGTTTAGTTTATGGTATTAGGAGTGTTTTAGAAGTACTGGTTTGGATTTTCTTTTAGGGATGGGGGGGGGGGGCATATTCTTGGGAGAGTTTTGTAGCATTTGGGAAAAGAGTATAGCTATTACTTTTGGGGGGGGGGGGATTGGCATCCTTGGATAAACCTGCAATGAAACTGTTTTGAATTCCTGATGACTTTGCTTTTACAATCTTTGCCTATGTTCTGTAATCGCAATTCAAGAGTGTATTTGATCGACACTTTTGCTGAACTCTTTGTAATAAAAAAAAACTTTAGTAAACACGTAGTTCATCATGTGATGTAATTTTGTCAAAATATGTCATTCTGTAAAGGGGAAAAAATGTAGAAAAAAGAAGTTCTGTAACACTTTTTTTTTCTTAACTAAAAATTAATAAATAAGTTAAGAAAAAAAAAGCGAAGAATAATAATTAAACTTTATACATACCGCAGTATTTTTGAGCAAAACTGCACCTGTAAGTAAACATTATTCAGTATAGTAAAATCATTTTTATTTTATAAAATACTTTAAAAAACTCATTCAAAATACTAAAAAATATCAATCATACTAATTAAGTAAGTAAACAATAATGACTTTATCCTCAAATCTCATAATTTTAACTGAGACTCGATGATTCAAATGCCAATTCATGGCTGTTGTTTTAATTTTTATCATCTTAAATAAGTGCAAATTTTTAATAACTACTACTTAAGAACAATTTTAATTTTTTTCAGTAGACATATATTAAAAGTGACTTCTATATTTTTTTGCTTGCTATGCTTACTGCCCGTTTCGTTAAGAAAAATAAACTCAGGTATTATTTATACTTTTTTGTGAGTGGAATTAAACGGTTGAACGTTGAAAGACTTAAAATTGTCTTTTATCACAAGTACTGTTATTTATATGTTCTGCTTACTTATTTATTTTGTGCGTGATTTCATATCGTTTTATGAACAATTTTAATGTATCATATAAAAAGCGTCTGTAAACAATATGGTTTAAAATTTAAATTACATATTAACATTTTTTGAAATTATCTAAGAAGAATTTTTTCTCCTATTTTAGAAAGTGAAAAGAAAAAGCCTTTTCCGTTTAAAAAATTAATATTTTTCCTTCTGCTTTAAGGACTACCCGATAAACAGAATTATGCATAAAATGAATCTCCTACGCAAATAAAAAAAAATCAATTTCATCGTTCATTAAAATTGTGTGAAAATGCAGAAATTAAAAGCATTTAAAACATGAAATAAAACACAAACCACTAGTGTGTAGTAATTACCACGCTATTCCTTAATAGAAAGGATAAAAATCTGTTCCCCCCCCCTTTTACGAGGAAAATTTACACCATAAAAATTCATTACCAATTCCACCATTATGTTGCTGTTTGTATCATTGTTGATTTGAATCTTTGTTTACATTCAAAGTATCGTTGACAAACAAAACCCCAAAAACACTACAAGGGCATGCGTGGTTGCCTGATATGCGTTACGGCCAAAAACACACCAAAATTAAACCTTTGTGTGCAAAAAAATGTTTCAAAACTTCTGGTGTTATCCCGTTTTTTATCATTAATGCAAAAATTCGCTTCTTATCAACATGCAAAAATTGCCCAAAATACCATTACGAACATCCTCCAGGCCAAGAACAAAAGACGCTGGAATGTCAACTGATGGCTCTGGTGTGATATTTTCCCAGATTGTGCAATCCATGCTGGATCTCATGTTCTGGCAAATGTGGGTCAACTTCGCGACTATTCTTCTCTGCAGGAAACACCGTCTTATCCAGGAGCTGATCTCTTTAGAGGGGAATTCTCTCTTCTTTGTGTCAAATGTTAAAGAGAATGTGTCTCTTTCGATGGGAAACGGTTTGTTCTGTCACGGAAGGAATTCTTCATAGTCGAAGATATTTTTTTTCATCTCTTCTAGATAGTGATATTTTATTCTGATGTATAAATCCGTAAATGTATCACTATAAGCTAGGAAGAATTATCAAACAGTGTTTCTACCCCATTTCCCTAAAAGGATTTTGTTTTATGTCATCTTGTTTCTTTTATACATTCACATAAAATTATTGGACTTGTATAAAAAATTCGATGGTTAATAAATAAAAAAAAAGACATCAACAATAGAATATTAAATCAATTTACGTGTCTTGAACAGAAGTGTAGAATATAAAATTATTTGAAAAGTCTAGGCACTCAGATTCCTGACTTCAAATCCTCTACCCTAAAACCAGTCGGACTACGACTCCAACTCCCCGGACTCGGAGGGAAGAAAAAGATACGACTCCGAGTCTTCGGATTTTAAGGCCTCCGACATCCGACGACTTCTTTGCCCCAAAATCACTCCGACTCCACGACTCCAAAACCGCAGCCATGGACAATACATTTCGTACTTCTGAATTAATAGAGTTAAAGTCTCATTTGGGAATTGAAATTTTCCTACGGCGTCTATCCCTAAGTAATAGTATGACTAATCATAACTAACAGACAAAAACTAATAAAATTTTTCTACCTGCATTGCACAATGCACAGCCTTTATTTATACTACCTGGGTGCAGAGCAACATGCAAAAGTTTCATAACTAATCAGTCTCTTCTAATATGAAGTTTAGCGAAATTTCAAGACTTTACAACTCTCGGGGAAGTCTTGGCGTACAGGTTAAATATCTCTAAGCTGGTCAAATCTTGATGATGATGTGCCATGTGCATAATTACAATGCACTAGCTTAGGGACCACTATTCTTAACTTTTGTTCATCGCTTTATTTCCATGTGCAAGTATTGTGTAGTATTTGCAAGATTTCCGTTGACAATTTGACATTTACAAATTTGCCTTCTCTTACATAATGAGTATATAATAAAATTGCAGACGAAAGTCCTGAATAATATGCCCATTACAATAGTTGAGGGTCATAATACAATGCACATGTAAGAAAGAAAATGAATATAGTTCAGAAAATTATAATAATTGAATATAGGAAGTATATGTATACATTATAGAAACAATGAGTATAAATACCTGAGTACAAGGTATACAATAAACAATTTATGTTTTAATACACTAAATTAAGTGATATTAATGATTATCCTGCTATATAACACTTTGTACCTTAAAAAAGGAACCTCCAGTGAAAAGTTAAGCTCTAGACAAGGAATGCTGAATTGTAGCTACTGGCTACCTGAGTCACAAGAAATTATAGCTATTTTTGCACTGTTGATATCCATTTTAGAGAAATATACGTAAATAGGGAAAAAAAAGTTAAATAACCTATTCTCTGTTAGTATTATAAGAATTCACGATACTCTATGAAAACGACAAACAAAAGTTCAATGAATATATATTTTAAATTTAAAGATACAAGAATACGACAAACGAAAATATTTTACAATTGAACATGATTTTTAACAAATGAACACATTGTCGCTAGTACTTAATTATTTGTAGCCATTTGCAATGAAACGGTAGTCCTTTTGTGACTGGCGACAGCTAAGCAACAGTCTTAGTGGAAAGTTATAAAAAGAGTTCATCAAGAATCGACAACGACTATCAGTAAGGGCTTGAAAGATATTCTGACTGTTTTAGTATTCTATCTAGATCATATTGTGCATAAATAATGTGACTTCGCATCCCACTAAGTCAAATTACATACGATGTCAATTTGTAAATTTTAATCACAGCGACTTCGTGCATATACTCGAACAGATGAACTTTCCTTGAAACCATTCATTTACTTTAATGGAATTCAGCTCAGAATCATTTGGGAAGTGAAATTAAGAGCAACGAAGTGAATCGAACCCATCTTCAGTTCGGCGTTTTACTTTCCATGATAAGATCAGGCCATTTTTCTGGCCATTGATTTCGGCAGCACATTGTCCATTGTCTTCTGAGATAATCGTCATTTTGTAGAAAGCAACCGCACTTGAGAATGCGTAACGCTCTGAGCGGCGACAATCCCTTTTCCAACAATGCAGCATATATGGTGAATGCTCACTGTAAAATGGCGGATAAGCCGCTTTGACCCAGTTTTAAATCGTGTTATTGAATGTCACGCTGAATTTGTTAAAGGTTAATGTATATTAGGGGAAAGGTTTGTAATCATTATTATCTTACTTCTTACTTTGAGGGGCAACAAGTAAACAATGGCCATGGCTACTGGCATGTGCCGACATTTATTCACAAACATAACGCCCTCACATTATAGAAGACATTATTACTTATTAATTTAATACAAACCATTGAGCGGATTATCTGTGCAGTTTTAAAATTATCCGATTATTCGCCTATTGCCTCTTTTCTGTGTATCTAAAAAAAGGTTTGAAAATCAGAACAGTTCTAAGTGAATCATTTCCAAAGTAAAAATCTGAAAATTTATAATCGCCCTAGTGGTGTGATAAATATGCATTTAAAAGGTGAAATTAATTATCCGACCAAATTATAAGTAACGTGTAATTCACGACTTATCAATTCTTTGAATCAGAGGATCTGGATAAAGAGAGAGTCATAAAAACTCTTTTGTTTATTTATTATTTATTATCATTTTTTTAATAAGAGGACATGGACGATCAAAACGTCACGGTGAAAAGAAGTTTTTTTTTTTTTTTTTGCTCCCTTGTTTACAGAGTCATTGTATGAGTTAATTTTTTTTTCGATTTTACGTGTAAGTAATAATATTATTTGTACGAGCAAAACATTACTACGAAAATTAGTTCGAAAATTACACATAATTAGCGGTTCAAAGTTCCATATGAAAAAAACATTTTTTTAACGATTTTTAATCATTTAGTTTGACTAGAAAGAAAAAAAGCCTCATCAACAGAATAAGAACTGTTTTTCCTTATTTTGCAATTTTTTTTTATTATTTCTTTCCTTGATAAACTGTTTTAAGAACATGAGTATCAAGAGCTTTTATTTCAATGAGCTTGTGATTTTACTAAAATGTTATCCTATTGATTTATCTCACACATATAAATTTTTCTTACCGACGCATTTCGTATTCTGTGCACTACAACACTGAAAATTCTGAACTTAAAGTACTCTTTCTTTCTTTTCTTGTTGAGGATGAGTCACTCTTAATACAGGTTTAAAAGCAGAAAAAAAAGTTAACTGCGAAAACTAAATTATATTTATTTCAGAAATTGAAATTTATGCATTTTGTTTTTCATTAAAGGAAATCATTTAAAAACGGAAGCATTATTACTGTATCTCGACAGACAAAAATAGTCACAAAAACATAAATAATTTCAATTTTAATTCAGAGATTCCCCAATTGTCGCGATTTGTGAACTGAAACTTATCATACCATTTCATACTCTACTGCTTTCATCCAGAAATAAAGGGCAAAAAGCGTACTCCAACGATAGAACAAAAACGGTATTGAAAATTACGATATAATTATTTCAAAAATATAGCTAAAAATTATTAACATCTTAAGGTGCAAAATCCTGAGCAATAAGTGCCCAGATTGAATTTAAATTTCCACAAATTATACAAAAAACGCAATCAAAATATAGTTCGAAATTAAAAGTTCAGGAACACTTTTCTTTGGTTGTAATAATTATAGTGTTCCTCTAGTTAGTTGAGCTATGATCTTGGACAATGTTTACCTCTTTTAGGGCAGTTCAGTATAAAATTAATGCGTTATATATTGGAGCGGATTTAAGTTGGAGTACTTTAGCAACACTACTAAGATAGTAACCCAACTCAACTCAAACGACAATTACTGTTCCCAGTTACCTTAAAGGAAGAAAAGCATTGTCAAAGTCTTACTTCAACTAACCAGATTAGCCCTATATTATTAATTATATTATTGATTGTTTTATTTTCTTCTAGCAGATTCAATACTGTTAAATGTTTGAACATATGATTGTTTTCAATATCCATCTTTTCCCTGCAAATTAGCTCTTTGGGCATACCTTAAAGTGGCAACAGGCAGCTAAACAAGATCCACCGTCTTGATTAATGGTTTCTGGGGGACGTTAAAAATGTCGTGGTCACAAAGTCCTCCAAGTAAAACGATACCTCTGGGGGTGCTGGGCCAAGGGTTTGCTCGGCCCTTGGTTCTGGTTCAAAAAGAACAGAGCGCTCTTCAGGGTCTTATACCGGTTAAACCACGAGTTGTGGTAGGTAAGGGGGACCCCGGAGTGTGTGAAGTGAAGCTAAACAAGTCAAAATGCATTCTTATTAAAATAAGCTGCATTCCTTTTTATTGGCAGTGCAAATCTGGATTAATGTCTGATGTCCTAAACACTCCGACATGACTTCCCGAATGAACGTAAAATCTCTTTGAAGCGAAAAATAGTATGATATTAATATAATATATATATACTGATGAGAAGAACTTATTTGATACTCAGTATAGAATGTGTTGTACTTCGTTTATCTGTTGGTGGACTATGGACTACACAACAGACTGTAGAACCGAAGACTGTTAATTTTAGCACACAAAGAATTTAAATCCTAAAAATTTACTCATAAGACCGTAAGCAGACCTTATTTTTGTTCTTTCCAGGAGTTAGTTGTTTAAAAATTAAGACAAATTTTGTTGCATTTCTAAAACAACTTCATTTTGGAAAGAGGAAAATTATGTCATTTGAAAGTGCTAAGCATTTTCTTTCCAACGAAATCGGTTTGATTACAGTACAATTTTTCCTACATTTTCGAATAAAATTGTAGAAAAAAATAAGTTGTTATTTGAATTGAAAAAATTGAATCTAGGGCAACTTTCATAACTTTTGGTGAGTATTTTTTTTTTGAATAATTGTTGAGCAAAAATCATGTTTATAGCATTTTATTCAGAAGAAAGCAAATGCCTCAAATAATATGCTTGTGGATTTTACTATTTATTAAAAAACTTCGAAAGTTATTGACATTTCTGTACCTCAGAACCAGACTAACGTAAGTCCGTTTTCGTCATTTTTCAGTAGAGGGGAAAAACGATTGTCGAATACATGTAAAGGATGGGACTCGCGCTCTTTTCATGCTGCTAAATATTGTGAAGGAATTGGTTTTATAGAATACTGTTTTAATGAGTCGATGTGGAATAAGATGCTACATACAATGAAGCAAAAAAGTGAAAATGGCCATTTTTGGACTTACATCGTTCTGGTTCTGAGATACATATTTTAACTGAATAAAAATTAAGACACCTTTCTCTTATACTTTTTGAAGCAGTTTGTGGTAAAAACGTTTTTATGTCATTTTGAACTGAAAAATTAAAAAAATAAAGGAAAGCATTTCCATTTTCAGTTTAATTATTTAGTAAAAGAATTGGTGAACGAAATTAATTTTTATGCCATGTGACAGTTGCAAGTCATGAAAGTCAATAAGTCTGTTTCCGTGTGTAGTTTTTTTTTTTTTTAGTATTTCCTTCAATTAAGTGTCTACACAAATGCATTCTTCATTTCACACTCGAAAACGCTAAAAATGGATGTCAGAAGATCATAAAGACTTTAACTCTGAATTTACACCTTTTCAAAAAATGATTGTTACATTTGATGTTTTTACAATATTACTATAACTGTAAGTAAATTTGCTTGATAAAAATCTTACAGGGCGAAATATGCGAAATAAATTTTATAAGATATGTTACAGTAAACTTTAAACTTGATTGTGTCAGTTTAAAGGCTAATATTTACATTTTTTTTTTTTTAATTTTAAGCATTAATACGTAATCAAAAATTATTACTTAATAAAGCAATTACTTTCGGATTCAATAAATTTTAAATTTAATTACACTTTAAAAATTATAATTATCTAGGATTCCTAACATTTGCTGCTGGGTATAGGGATTGGGGAAGGGGCGGAAACGATACACTGCAAAAGATAAACTTGTTTTTACAGTATAACACTGGTAGCAGAGGCTCCAGTTTAAATCTCTAAAATGCACATTAATAAGCTAAAAAAAAAAAACGCAATTTTACTGCTTATTACAGTAAAGCAGCAATTTTACAGTTTATTACCACAATTTTTAACAGTATATCACCACAAAATTAGCTGTATTATATTGTAAAAACAACAGTATAATACAGGCAGCAGAGGTTCCAGTTTAAAACTGTAAAATGCAGAGCAATAAGCTGAAATTAGCAATTTTGCAGTTTAATACTGTAAAATTAGCAATTTACAGTTTATTAGTGTAAAATTAGCAATTTTACAGTTTTATCATTGTAAAATTAGCAATTTTTAATTTGTTATTATGAAATTAGCTGTACGTCACTGTAAAAACATCTATTTTTTATAGTGTAGAAATGCTTGAATAAGTTGGGGCCTGCAACAGGAATGACTCCCTATTGTGACCTTGAAGTTATATACTGTTTACATATATTTATACATTTACTAAAAAAGTAAGGCAATAAATAAAATTGAAGGGGGACCTTTGTCGGCAAAACGAGGCTGTGATTAAAAGAGATTCGGATAATCAATGTCCTACCGTATTTTAAACTTTAACTATTTTTACAATGTAAAGGTTCACAATCAATGTAAAGGTTCACAACTGAAGGTTTAAATTTATTTCATTTCAAATTATGCTCCGTATTTTTACTGTACTTTAAAACCTTTCTATGCCAAACACCTTCAAATTTAAATTAACGGCCGGACATAAGCTGCATCCCAGAGCGAGAGCCCCCTCTCCTAAGTGAACTTGAAAATCCTGTCGAATTAGACTCCCCTTTAAAAATTTCAATCATGCTGTCTTCTCTTGTGAGCACCCCTGCTGTATGCGAAAAAATCAACACACTTACATTTGGGTAATCATCAAATGTCATACTGAAAAAGAGGTATCGAATTCGGTTCGTCTTATGAGAAGTTGTGACAGCCAAAAAACAAAAACATACAATACAAAAACATGAATTTATAACTGTGTCCGTTTTCATGTCGGTTATAAATGTATTGTAATGTAAATAGTATTACATGTATTAATGCTAAACTCTTATATAGATTGCTTTTTAACTAGTCATCAATACGCAGTGTACTAAGTGGTTACTTTTATATGATTTTTCAGCAGTCATTACTTATTAGCAAAGAAAAAATTTGGCGGAAGTGGTCACTTTTGACGGAGAATCACTGGACCAGTTTTCAAAGATATAAATTTGTAATCCTTTAGCTGTTTGTGTTGCTGACATTAATCCATATTTTCAGAAATGTAGTCTTGGTGGTAGATGTTTCTTTGAAGATTATAAACTTTCCTACTTTGTTTTTCTTAAACTGTAGAAAGGGTATTGATTCAATAAATTTTATTCCACCTACTTAGATGTTACAGTACAATAAAATTTTAAAAACATTTAAATTTGAGGAGATAAGTAAAACAATAAACAAAAGCTCTAAACGTTAGCAAAGCAGTTTATGATAAAAAAAAATGTCCAAACAAAGGGCTTCGGTTACTTATATACAGTTTTGATCATACTTCTAACACAAGCGTTCGACTTGCTCTATATTCGAATATCGAAGTTGACTTTCTTTCATATGGACAACAAAAGCCGCCGGCTATCTCAGAAATGTTCTGCATTTTGTCCTATTCTTCTTGGAAAGAATAAACAAATGAACAAATAGCCTCAGATAATCGAAAGCATGTTTCATTCTTCCTAGGCATGTTTTATTTGTTAAATAGATTTTTGTGACTTGAATATGAGATATGGAATATTCTTCCATCGAAAGTTTTAATATTTTCAAAGTATATTTTTGCAATTAGTATGGATGCAAAAAGTCGAAGATACTTTTAATACCTCCATAAACGTACTTTATGT
>JAXGGA010015996.1:0-5000 GCA_038373865.1 Uloborus plumipes
ACAAGGAAAAGATGCTGGAACGTGCTGTTGCAAAGTTTGGATTTCTTTCTATACTGGAGAGAACTTTTTTCAATAGAGCAACTCACTTTTAAGTTACCATACGTGAAAGTTTTTTGGAATTAACAGAACTTGAACTTAAAACAATCTTGTCAATGGAATATCAATCAGCAATGCAAGGAATTTTTTGAAGTTAAGTAACAATGATAACATAAGCATTTTCAAAATAACATCAGAAAGCAATACAAGGATATTTTGAAACTTAAGAAACAAAAAGAAAATCAGTACCTATAATCTAAAAGCAAACAACAATGTAAATATGTTTTTAATGCCACTGTAAAGCATTTAAAATACATTGTAAAAGCTTTGGCACTTTTTAGCTGTGTTTTTGGATGCGTTATCTTCCGAGCGCTATTGTCTGCCGGTTGCAGTTTTTGTGTAAAATTGTTTAACCTTTTAACTGTCATGCCCGAGATAGTCTCGGGCACAGCTTTTTTTCGAAAATGTCACGCCCGAGTATTACTCGGGGTAATTTTTTTTTTTTTTGAGTGCATCGTATTGTTATACCCGAATATATATCGAGAGACGTTTATTTCGGCTTCATCTCTTTGTCAAACCCAACTGTTTCTCGGGTTTGTGCTTGAAAAAGTGTTTAAAAATCAAAATAACTTGACAGTTAAAGGGTTAAGTAGTTTGTTGACAAGGAAACGATGTTAGAACGTGCTGCTGCAAAAGCTAGATTTCTTTCTATGCTAAACAATATTTTAAAGAGAAATTTGCTGCGCCATTTTTCTTTTTAAAGAAGCTCATATATTTACAGCAGTAAGTCTATGCCCTTAAGCCATTATTAACCGATGGGGAGGCAGAACTTCCTGTATCCTGTAGAATTAACTTCACCCCAGCTCGGTTAATCCTATTCCAGACTGACGAGTGCCAGTAAGCACGAAACTGCAGTCCTTGGATCGAATAACCGAGTTGGTGGTAGATTGCATGTCATACTTTTACCTTACAGGGGTGGTAGTTTTCAGGGGCTACCCCTGATTTCAGGGTTTTCCAAATAAGCTTTCAAGATTTCACAGAATACTTTTCCATGATTTTATTTTTGTGTATTTTTCTCCCTTTTTCTACTTAGAGAGGAGTGCCGAACGAGTTCTGGGGAAGTAAAACAAGCTGAACATTGGGAACGTTCATTTTAGCTTATTTTTTATTTTTATTGACCTTATTCCTCAATCCATTTGCTCGAATGAGGCATTTTTAAGTTTGTATTTGTGCTTTTTCCTGAAAATTAATATTTATCTTTTTATTGTGATATATTCGAATATAAGAGACCATTATAGTTCATATTGTAAAAGATAAAATTTGCAAAATAAAATATGCATTTATTCTTACTTATAATCAATAATTTGCACGTGGTGAGGGTATGACTGGCCCGGAACGACTGCAAGACGTAGAAATCATTAGTTAAATACAAGGAAACTTTTTAGAAAGTTGCTACTTCATATTATGATTCATAATGTCTTCTTATATTCGAATGTATCACAAATTGAAACCAAAGTTTAAAGTTCGGGGAAAAGTGAAACAACTTTATGTGCAAAGAAGCTTGAGCAAAATAACAATGCCAAATTCAGTAACTATGATCTAATAACAAACAGCAATGCATAGATTTTTGTAAAAGTCACTGTAAAGCATTTATAAAAGTCATTGTAAAGCTTTGGCACTTTTTAGCTGCGTGTTTGGATGCGTTATCTTCCTAGCGCTATTGTCTGACAGTTGTAGTTCTTTTATGATATTGTTTCAGCAGTTTGTTGACAAGGAAAAGATGCTAGAGTGTGCTGTTGCGAAGGCTGGATCACTTTCTACACTGAAGAGTGTTTTTTTTTTTCAATAGAAAAACTCATACTTTTATAGTTACCATACGCAAAAGTGAGTACGAAACTTTTACGTATGGAAGTTACAGGACTAAATTCAGTCTTGACTTGATAGAATATCGAACACCAATCCAAGGAAGTTTTTGAAGTTAAGTAACAAGGATAAAACAAGCATTTTCAAAATAATTTCAGACACCAAGGCTTTTACTTTGACTTTACTTTGAAGTTAAGTAACAAAGCTACAATTAGTTTTTTCTCTATAATATCAAACATAATGTAAGAGCATTTTGTAAAGTTAGGTAGCAAAGCTAAAATCAGTATTTTCAATATAATATCGGTCAGCAATCCGCGGATTTTTATTTTGTTAAGTAACAAAGGTAAACTCAGTATTTTCTATGAGATATCAAATAGAGATTCAGGAAATGTTTTGAATTTAAGTAACAAAGTTAAAATGACTCTTTTGTCAGTATAATACCAAACAACGATACAATATTTTTTTGAAAAGTTAACAAAAAGTAGCACAGCTAAAACAAGTGCTCACGATATAATATCAGATAGCAATGAATGTATTGTTTAAAGGTTAAATAACAAAGCTAAAATCATCACTTTTAATAGACCATCAAACAGTTGTGGAAGGAATGTTAAACATTATCACTTATGTTCTTTTTTTTGTGTGGGAAAAAGGCCGCCGTTTAAAAGAAGGTAATAAACATCGAAAAAAAAAAAAACAGTCTTAACTCTAGACCTAAACTGTTTAGTAAGAATTTTACCATATCTGCTATTTTTACTGTACAACTTAGGAGTTCCTAGTTACCCCATTCATATTGCACCCTAAAGAAAATTGAAACAAAGCTCGTCATACTTACATTTTTTTGGAATACACTATAAATTGTATTTTATCTTGAATTACACTTTTTGAGCTTTTTTACATAAATTTAGCGTGCAATTTTATTTTTTGCATAATCTTTCTCTTTAAAGGATTTTAGACTTTTTACTCAAAACCACTCGCATTTAACTGAATATCGCTACAACAATGCGATCACTCCAAGAAATTGCACTGTTCTTAGAATTACTATCAACTGCACTACGAAAAAGGAACTGTTGTTTTTACAGTATAATACTGGCAGCCGAGGTTCCAATTTAAAACTGAAATGCACAGTAATAAACTAAAATTAAGCAGTTTTACAGTTTATTACTGTGAAGTTAGAAATTTTACTGTTTATTGCAGTAAAATTTAGCAATGTTATACTGCAAAAACAACAGTATAATACTGGCAGTCGAGGTTACCGTTTAAAACTGTAAAATACAAGGTAGTAAACTGTAAAATTAGCAGTTCTACAGTTTAGTACTCTAAACTGAGCAATTTGACAGTTTATTACTCTAAAATACGAAAATGTTACAGTTTATTACTATAAAATTAACTGTATTATCCTGTAAAAACAACATTCATTTTTTTTATAGTGTATGATATCAGTTATCAGGCGCGTCGTTTGAAATTTTTCTAGGGGTGCGGGGCAAAAGGCTAAAGGGTAGACGCTCAATGTAAACTCGACCAAAAACACAGTAGAAGATAAGATCACTTAAATGCAAATACATATTTACAGGGTGCCCACAAATAACTGACGGTTCAAAAAAAATTATTACAGTAATACACATTTTTCTATGATGATAAAATAAATGTTGAATGAAAGTAAGATCATTGTTAATCATTGTTTAAGGAATGGTTTCTATTCTCGCGCCTTTAACTGTAACCACAGATGGCTAGCTTTTTGGAATGGCTTCTGCAGCGGCGTGCACCTACAGAGGCCCTCTTTCACGGCCACATTTTATTAATTTTTTTTCATTCGCACACTTTGCTTTTTCCACCACTTTGACTTACACACTACCTGTTTCTTTAAACAATTTTAAAGTTATTTCAGTTAATCTCTTTGACACATTTAAATTCTTTTTTTTTCAAATCACAATCCCGCTTACCTTTTAAATGCAATTCGAGAATTAAACGCTGTTTAGCATCCATCTTGATAATCTCTACTAATAATAAAGCTGAAGGTTTGTCTCTCTTTCTGTCTGTCTGTTACGCGCGTAGCGCCAAAACCGTTCGGTCGATTTTCATGCCACTAGGTACAAAATTAGTTTGTAGCATGTAGTTTTGCACCTCGAAGCAATTTTTCGAAAATTCCATTTCGTTCTTTTTCTATTCGAATTCTTAGCGGAAATTCGATAAGATAGGGAAGAAATATTTCACACACATTTTCAAGTCTTATGTCATTCGAAAGCTTGGAATTTTCTGCACAAAATGAAGTTTTTTCGAAGTTTCTACGATCATCAGGAGAGCTGTAAGAATTGTTTTTAGAATCCCGAAATTCAAGGCTTACCTTCAGTAAAGCAAGCCAAACGATTCTAAAATGGTTCAGCTCGATAATAAAATTTGTTTGAAAAGAGAGATGAAAAGAATTATTTTATCAACGGAAATCAACTTTTCATGTTGTTACTATGGTTACGTGTTCATACTTATTTTTGTTTCGTTCTTTTTCCAGGGTTGCCAGACGTAGTATTTTTGATTCTACGTAGTATTTTTTCGGCCCAAATAAGGAGCGTAGTATTTTTCTGGCAACCCTGTTTCCAATATACTAATGACTTAATTAAAAGATTTGGCGGATTTTTTTTTTTTTTTCATTTTCATAGATTTCGCATTTCAGCAACATTGATTTTGGCAACGTTTGGAAACAGTAGTATTTTGTAATATTTTTTTTAGAGGAGGCGTAGTATTTTTTTGTTCCAATTCTCTGGCAACCCTGTCTTTTTCCCGGTGAAGATGCTTTGGGACCCTGCTTGGCGCGTTTTCAAAAAGTCAACTACGCAAAATAGCTAGGGTTACCACGCTTGGCGCGCCTATCGTTCATTTAGCGAGAAAAGGGTACCTAAAGCACAGATTAACGAAATATCGTATCAATTTCGATATTGCATCGTTTTTTTAAAGTGTTTCATTTTGGAAAATGTATTGTTTTGTTTTTAAGCTAGGAAAGAAAACTTTCTTCTTCTTTTAAACTTTGGTAAGATTTCTGTTGGTTTCTGTTATCAACAAAATTGTTCTTATTTTCTCTTTTGGCTTATTTTTGTCCATCTCCCTTGGGG
>JAXGGA010015996.1:15000-27708 GCA_038373865.1 Uloborus plumipes
TTATTATCTTATTATGACTGCTTCTCTTCATTATCAGCACTACTGGAAAGCTATTAAAAATCCTGTTTTGAGAAAATGCATACGGCTTTCCAAGAAATGCAAAATTAAGATTTTAGCGAGCATCTGTAACTTGATGCAAAATGAGTCATAAAAATGAAAATTTAATAAAAAGTGAAATCTAAGGAAGTATAAGCTGCATAAATGTTTTACAAAACTTTGTGAAAAGTTTTAAGGTTTATAAATTAGTATAACTTACTTGTTTTGTATGAATAAATCTTTGATTGCGTTTTCTGAAAAACTATATTTTTCCTCATTTCGATTCACGCTGGCAGTCCTTACTCAAAAACTAGTAGGAATTTTTCCATGAAATTTGGTGATAGTGTTATGAACCATATGTACTGTGTTTCTTTACTAGAACTTAATTCCTGGTTAAAATTTGGTCATTTACTAGCTGTGTTAACACAAAAAACTTTTTATAAATACTGTAAATTTGCTCTTTTTAGCCATAATTGAGCATATTTCAAAGAATTTTTAAATTTTTTTAAAACTTTTAGTTCCAATTGTAGATAATGGTTAAGTAAGTATGCAGTATAAAGGAATTGTGTTTTTATTGGTTAGAATTGTGTCAGTGGTCTACCACGTAAACATTGATTTTCGCTCCTTTTTCACTCAAATTTTCCAAAATTTTAAAAACTTCTTGATATATTATTCAAATTTTACTTTTTAACATCATTTGATACCTCATTTAAGCTGACCATTCACATGTTCTGTCAAAATTATTATTTTTTTAAAAAAAGTTCATCGAACGTAGGCAGTCACCTTAAATTACTAGTTTTTCACCCAATAATGCGGCTAAAACTGGCCTACAGGTTAATCCGCAAAGTAACCATTTACCGCCAATTCATTAGTGCATCACTAACTTTAAAATTTAAAAGTTTAGGTGATGGAAGCCTGGAAATATATTTTTTTAAAAATTCGGGTACTCAGGACTAAATATATTCTATCAGTAAAACTGCAGTTTGCATGCCGCATAATCATTTGACGTAGGGAGTGCATTTTTTTTTTCTGCTGCTTGAAATTCCACCGACTCCGTCGAGGATTGAACTCAAGCTCTTGCGAATGAGAGCCCAGCGTCTTACCGCTAGGCCACTCCATCAGCGAGCTACTGTGACCTAATAAACATCAAATCGCAAGAGTGTGCGTGTGAAATTTGAAATTCAATTCATGTGCAAAGAGGATGCGCATGAACGGAATTCTAAAGATTTCCCTTAATTTCTTCAGAATTCCCTTCTCAAACCCCGCATCATGGGACCATGGGACCACCAGGGAGGTGTACCCTTTCCAACAAAAAAATATCAAAATCGGCCTATTCAGTAAAAAGTTATGCGTGGTCATACATGAAAAAAAAAAAAAATGTACCGGCTGACCAGAAAACCTCTTCCATTTTTTCGTCGGTAAAAAAAGAAGCCTGTTTTCAATTTTATTCTTTTTAAATAGGCAGTTCTAAAATTAAATTTATTAAATATTTTATTTAAAATATAAATAATAAATGATAAGTAAGAAAAGAAGAATGCATGTACAAGACTAGCAAATTCAACTTAACTGCAAATTTTTTAAATTAAGAATGCTTAACCCATTAATGCCTAGCATCCCTTTCTAGCGACGGTCCAAAAAAGGGTCTGAATTTCCCCAAAATGAACATTTCAACCAAATAATAGTGTTCAATGAGTACCTTGGTATTGTTTCAGTTCGTTATTAACAGATTGCAGCACATAACCATTGTAAAGTGTGTTCTGTAGCATTTTTAATATTACCTTTATCAAAAATGACATCGTTCACAATTTCAAGAAAAAAAACTAAGTTTTCAAAGTTATTCCCAGCTTCCCAGTTTATGTTAATTTGTTATTTTATTTTTTCTTATAAAATGTCTTTTTTATATTATATCGTAGGCAGAAAAAAAAAATTACTAAAAAAGTATGTACCCTCTGGGGTCTATCGTAACTTTTAAAGGACGATTTTTCTTTCCTTAATAAAAAAAATATTTTTACATAATATTTTTTTTATTATTTTTCCTGTCCAATAAACACTGTTTATAACCAGTATACATGTAGTTGGGAAAAAAATGTCAGGCATTTATGGGTTAAATACCTATTATAGTAGTAAGATATAATGTAAATAGCATAGCTGATATCCAGTTAAATTATTCTGTGATTTACTTTTTCATCAAATAAGCGGATCAAAAAGTAAATCACAGTTAAATTTACATTATCAGTTGGTTTTATTGTGAATATAAACTGCCCCAGGTAGCACAAATAAATTGTAAACGTTTTATAAACGTTTTTAAGCGGTTGTTACAACGTTAATAACCATTTTACAACCTTTAAAAAACGAAGTGTGCTACTTGGGGCACTGTGAAACATGTTTTTCGTACTCTAAATAATACTTTATATTACTTACTACAATAATCATGAAATAGAATTGTCTGCCTTTGTGGTATTAATATAGGGTCATTCCATAGAAATGTCAACCTCAGCCGAAGGAAAAAGAAAAATACCGAAGTGAAAAAAGTATCAATAAATAAATAAATAAATAAAAATCATACGACACAAGAAGTTTAAAAAAAATTGAAAAAGTATTGCAATTATCACGGAGATTAGCCACAATAAATAGTTTGTAGTGTGTTTACTACTTGTTATTCGTTGGTTACGTTAGTCACACGCCATCTTGAGTAAAAGTGACACTTAAGACTAAAAAAAATTAAGATTTAATAAATGCGTTTTATGTTTTTAAAAGCCAACTTTACACATTTTTCAAATATATCATTCAATTTTTAACACTTGCTTAACTTTGAGAAATTTTTGCCTCACAACATGCGCATTCATTTTCAGGGTTTCAAAAATGTTACGTTAGTCACGCTGCTATTTTGGTTGAAAAAAATCTACTGTCAGTAATTTTGTTTTAAATTTTTAGCAGAAATGATACTAGATACTATGTTCATTGTAAATCCACCAGCATAACTAAAAAATATTTTTTTCCCCTTAAGTTACAAGTAAAAACAGTTACAAAATCAGCTCTGAATGTTACGTTAGTCACTATGGAATGACCCTATAGCACTAAATAAAAATAAATACTTCAATTCGTGAAATTAATTTAAATATTAGACAGTAACCTAAAACTTGTGTGTAACATTAAGAATATTATAGCATATAAAGTATAGTTTCATATTGTATGCATTTATTATGCATCCTATGCTAAAACTTCAATATCTGCAAGAGCCGAAGCTTCGGCTACGAGTTGACTGAAGTGTCGGTATTTGGCACTTCGGCAAAACCGTGCTTTGTGTCATCTCTAAGTGATATACTGCCGTTCCCGCTTAATTTGGTAACATATAAACGAATACCTCGCTTATACGAACAAAATATCCCAGATCCGATGCCATAGACGCAATGTAAAAAATCCCCGCTCAATCAAATACCCCGCTTAACCGAATAATACTTCTTGGAACCGATGGCATTCGTTTAAGCGGGGCCGACAGTACACATAAATTTTGCAAAATAAATAAATATCTTAATTTATATTTCTCGAAGATGATGGCGGTACAATATAACTCTTTAAATAAAATGCATGTAAGCCCTATTATTTTTAAAATATAAGTAGCTCTGTCTATAGAATACTTATGTTCACGCATATGCAATTTTGAAAGCTTAAATATATGATTTTAAAGCAAAAATACCGCACGTGCTCTAAAATAATGAAAAAAAAAAAAAAAAACTCGTCTGCAAAAAGGCAATTTCAAATCGCTTGTGGAAAGAACAAGTAAAAAAAAATATACACTGGCGGAAAAAAAAATCCCAACACCAAGAAAGACTTGTGTTAGATACACGAAATTTGGTAGGCGTGTTTATACAACTGAAAGATGACATCGATTGAAATTTCGTGTTCCGCGCATAAGTGTGGCGCAGCTCACTCAGAACATGCAAATAACTCTTGTTTTAAAAGCGTATTGTGAAGCTTGTGTATTATTTTTTCGTGAAATCTGACGAATGGCGTTCATGTTAGCCAGGAATACCTTTTAAGAAGACGAAGAAGCCATTATCAACAGCTCACCGAGTTTAAACGAGGTCGTACAAATTGGCTACGAGAAGGTGGATTTTCATTTCGCGATATTGCAGAAAGACTTGGGTGGGAATGTTTCCACCATGCATGATTATTGGAAGCTATGGGCAAGGGATGGTACTACCTCAAGAAGATCGAGTTCCGAGCTGCCACGTGGCACGACTGGGAAGGAAGATCGCCGAATCTTGCATACGACTGTGGCGCATCGTACTGCATCTGCGGCTGACATTCGAGCTGCAGTTGGTACCGTCGTGACCCAAGGAACGGTAAGAAACTGTTTACTTCAAGGACAGCTCCGAGCCAGGCAGCCTGTAGCCGGTATTCCATTGACTGCAAACCATTGCCTTTTCCGACGGCAGTGGTGCCACGACAGAGCTCACTGGAGGTCGGAGTGGAGATCTATTGTAATTTTTGATGAAAACAGATTCTGAATTAGTACCAGTGGTGGCTGTATATTGGTCAGAAGGTGGCCAGGGGACCGCCTGCATTCAATTGGTCTACGGCCTAGACAGACGGGACTCACACCTGGAGTTATGGGCTCTGGAACAATTTCCTACGACAGCAGGGGCATTCTTGTGGTTATCCCAAACTCACTGACTGAAAATTTGTCGTCAGTCTGTTAATTTAACCAGTAGTACAGCCCTTCGTGAGTAGCATTCAAGGAGGCGTTTTCCAACCGGATAACGCTCGCCTTCACATCGCTGCTGTAACGCAATGTGCTCTACAGAGTGCTGACATGTTACCATGACCTGCAAAATCACCAGGTCTGTCTCCATTGATAACGTATGGGATATCATGGGATGGCACCTCGAGCGTCATCCACAGTCAGCAATGACGGTCCTAGTATTGACACAGCAAGTGCAACAAGCATGGAACTCCATACCACAAAGTGACATTCGGCACCTGTATGACATAATGCATGTACGCTTGCAAGCTTGCCTTCAAAATTCTGGAGGTTACACCCTCTATTAAATTAACATAATTTCACATTTGCACAGCATTTTCTTGAGCTTAAATTAGCCAGTGATCTTGTACATTTAATCAATTAAACATGTTAACTAGACAATTGCATTACCCAAATTTCATTACTCTACGGCAATTTTTTCTTGGTGTTGGGATTTTTTTTTCCGCCAGTGTACATACTCACACGCATTGATAAATAATATAAAAACAGCATTGAAACCTCCACTGTAGCCATTTTTATTAAAGTTCAGTACAGTGCAGTACAGCTAGAGTCAAGTTTGAAAAGATAAAAAGTTATATTTTAAAGCTGAATAAATACGTTCTATATAATGATACAGAACCTGATTCTAACTAAAATGTTTTTGAACTAGCACTTCGATAAGTGGATAGTAACCAAAGCAACGCCAAAACCAAAAAGCAGCAAGAAAAAAAAAAGAAGAAGAAGAAGAAGAAAAAAGAGGAATGCGCAGTTATGTTTTGAAGAACATCTTTGCTATTTCGCTTTGATTTGTGTTTTATCTGAAATCTGAGTTTAAAGAGCAAACATTTCTTCAATCGATTTTCTATTCTGCGTCTGGAAAATTCCCCAAGTTGTTTATAAGAGGCTTATTTTTATGTTAGTCGCGTTTTATCCCGATGCACTTCTGCGGAAAGTTTATTGATGAACTCCGGACGAAGCATGAGAGCATGTAAAGCAGTAAGTAACCGCCCCTAAGCAAGGGCTAAGGCAGAAACATGCAATACACCACCAACTCGGCTATTTCGATCCATGGACAGCTGTTTCGAGCTTATTCTGCTCTCATCAGCATGGAATACGAAATTAGTCGAGTTGGAGGCAAAAAATCATCTTATAAAGCAAAGAGAGCGAAAAAAACTGGTAGCTAATGTGAAATTAGAATACCAGCGAGCGACCGCACTTAGTATGGTACAACTCGTAAATTTTTTTCGGCAGAGCTCATGTGTAAAGCAGTAAGTAACCGCCCCTAAGCAAGGGCTAAGGCAGAAACATGCAATACACCACCAACTCGGCTATTTCGATCCATGGACAGCTGTTTCGAGCTTATTCTGCTCTCATCAGCATGGAATACGAAATTAGTCGAGTTGGAGGCAAAAAATCATCTTATAAAGCAAAGAGAGCGAAAAAAACTGGTAGCTAATGTGAAATTAGAATACCAGCGAGCGACCGCACTTAGTATGGTACAACTCGTAAATTTTTTTCGGCAGAGCTCATGTGTAAAGCAGTAAGTAACCGCCCCTAAGCAAGGGCTAAGGCAGAAACATGCAATACACCACCAACTCGGCTATTTCGATCCATGGACAGCTGTTTCGAGCTTATTCTGCTCTCATCAGCATGGAATACGAAATTAGTCGAGTTGGAGGCAAAAAATCATCTTATAAAGCAAAGAGAGCGAAAAAAACTGGTAGCTAATGTGAAATTAGAATACCAGCGAGCGACCGCACTTAGTATGGTACAACTCGTAAATTTTTTTCGGCAGAGCTCATGTGTAAAGCAGTAAGTAACCGCCCCTAAGCAAGGGCTAAGGCAGAAACATGCAATACACCACCAACTCGGCTATTTCGATCCATGGACAGCTGTTTCGAGCTTATTCTGCTCTCATCAGCATGGAATACGAAATTAGTCGAGTTGGAGGCAAAAAATCATCTTATAAAGCAAAGAGAGCGAAAAAAACTGGTAGCTAATGTGAAATTAGAATACCAGCGAGCGACCGCACTTAGTATGGTACAACTCGTAAATTTTTTTGCCCTTGCTTAGGGGCGGTTACTTACTGCTTTACACATGAGCTCTGCCGAAAAAAATTTACGAGTTGTACCATACTAAGTGCGGTCGCTCGCTGGTATTCTAATTTCACATTAGCTACCAGTTTTTTTCGCTCTCTTTGCTTTATAAGATGATTTTTTGCCTCCAACTCGACTAATTTCGTATTCCATGCTGATGAGAGCAGAATAAGCTCGAAACAGCTGTCCATGGATCGAAATAGCCGAGTTGGTGGTGTATTGCATGTTTCTGCCTTAGCCCTTGCTTAGGGGCGGTTACTTACTGCTTTACACATGAGCTCTGCCGAAAAAAATTTACGAGTTGTACCATACTAAGTGCGGTCGCTCGCTGGTATTCTAATTTCACATTAGCTACCAGTTTTTTTCGCTCTCTTTGCTTTATAAGAGGATTTTTGCCTCCAACTCGACTAATTTCGTATTCCATGCTGATGAGAGCAGAATAAGCTCGAAACAGCTGTCCATGGATCGAAATAGCCGAGTTGGTGGTGTATTGCATGTTTCTGCCTTAGCCCTTGCTTAGGGGCGGTTACTTACTGCTTTACACTTGAGCTCTGCCGAAAAAAATTTACGAATTGTACCATACTAAGTGCGGTCGCTCGCTGGTATTCTAACTTCACATTAGCTACCAGTTTTTTTCGCTCTCTTTGCTTTATAAGAGGATTTTTGCCTCCAACTCGACTAATTTCGTATTCCATGCTGATGAGAGCAGAATAAGCTCGAAACAGCTGTCCATGGATCGAAATAGCCGAGTTGGTGGTGTATTGCGTGTATTGCAAATCTACAATGTGTTTTGTGCCATAAGTGGTACAAACAAATATGCCACGAAGTGTATTAAAACATTTTTAGAACCAAGGAAATAATGACTAAACACACTTCTAACGGAAATGCAGACACTCTTTTTTTCAAAAGCAAGAACTGCAATACCTAGACTAGTGCAACTAACTAGTGCATAAACATCACACTAAACTGTTATAGCAATGTTCCAGAAGGGGCTTAAAACTCAGTTTAACTGCATTTAAAAAGTCATTGGAATATATGAGGGTTTATTTGGTTTGTGCCAGATCTGGCACACCATGCAGTGAAGGGTTAAGGTAAACCATTCAAAAGCCTTACGTGTGTGACAGCTTTTAAAGAGCCTCGTTAAAACGTTTCTGCCGAATGGATGAAGATGTAAGTCAGGTTACAAGTGTTATGTATCAAGTTAATTTATGATATGTGATAGTTGTCTTTTAGTCCCCTAATTAGACCTTGGGGGGAAACTTTTCTTTCTTTTGCTTTACGTGTGTGACCAAAAAAAAGTAACCTGCATATTTTGAGGGGTTAAAAACTTAGGAAACACTTTATTACAAAAAATATGATACAATCATACGAAAGGATCTGAGTTCATGATATTTGATAGTTTTTCCAGAAAAACATTGATTATTAGGTGAAAAAAAATTTCTTACATTTTTTTTCACTAACAATGCATTTTTTTTTTTTTTTAATTTGTCGCAATGTTATTAAACAAGGCTAAAATATGAGAAAAGAAATTTTATCTTAAAATTGATGCTGGAATCGAAAAGAGTAGATATTTTTTTGTCAAAAAATAAGGTTTGTTTTTGTATTATGGGGGGAAAAAATTTGGCGTGTTAGGACCACTTTTCGTGGAATTGCCCTCTACTTGTATTAAGAGCGATAATTACTTTATTACACTTTATTATTTTTAAAATACTCAGTCCGGACAGCCAATTACCAGTTTACAGAGAATCGCCCGTATAAGGCTTTTAATCCATGTTTTTGCATAATTCCTCTGATAGGAGGAAAAGAGAAAAAAACTTCTGTATCATACATATTTTGTGCCAAATGAGAACATGAATTATAATTGTTTTTGACTTATTTCATGCTAAAATGAAATAGGTGAGCCTTGAAATGAAAATTCATTGTTTTAATTTTAATCTTTGTTTTAAAATGCTAATTTTTAAATACCATAAATTTTTACAATTTGTAACCTAAAGGCTCATGTCGATTAAAAAAATAGGCCTAATAATAGGCTAGATTCCTATAAAAGGGTCATGTTTGACAAAAAACTTGAATTTGAGCTTTTTAGATTTTTTAAAATTTTTAAGACCCCGCCTATGAGAATTCTAGGGCATCAAGGAACCTCTGTGTCAAGTTTGATGAAAATCTGACGCAAACTGTGGATTTGTATAGAGAACAAGTACACAAACATACAAGAATTCACTCATTTTTATTGATATAGATAGCTATCGAATTTCTGACCATTTTCCCTGACATTTTAAGATAATTTAAAATAGCAGTTTTGAGCCTCAATGCCAAAAAATTTCCTGCAGAGCTATAAAACCTTTTTCCTTCTACTAACATTACCAAAAACATAAGCTAAAAATGCGTTTTTAGGCCTTTAATTTCGCAAAAATCCCGAAACAGAGAATCAGTCCTTTTTGAGAAATTAACTTTTAACATCAGCGCGTTATTTACTGGTCATCCTACAGAGCTCTAAAGGGTCACTCAATTCTAACAGAATTCAATGAAACGTATCTACGAGAATGAATATCATTTATGAATCAATGACATTTAAACAACAGCAGCAGTTTTTCTTAAATTTGCACGCTTCTTTCAAATTCCAGATTGTGGTGCATTTCTACGTTGTTACTGAATGCAGGGGTTTCACTGAATAGTCACTAAATTTAAGACAGTTTTTTTTTAAACTAGTTAGGATAACTTGAAAACATTCTATCTCTCGATGAAGATAATGGTTTGAGACTTAACGAAAAACTTAAATGCATACAACTTACGATTTTAAAGTGGAGCTTTGTCGAACTTTAATTTACTTTGACGAATTCTGTATGCATGAGTGTTCTATCGCTTAAATCAGCGATCTATTCCTTGTCAATTTTTAATCCAACATGCGAATCAAGGATGAGGGTTAAGAGCAATGTATTTCAAATGGACATCAATTCCTAACTTATAAAAGAGCGATTCCATACCAAATCACCGAATGGGGGTTGCACGACCGACTCGGATTTTTTTTTAATTTGGTACACAGATTGATGGTATAGAGGTATGAAAAAGCCCAAAAGGAAAGTTACCTGCTCCACTTATTTTTTGAGATACATGCCCTCAAAGTTTGTCCGCCACGTCAAAATACTAAAAAAGTAATGTTATTTAATCATTTTTTATAAAAAATCGTACTCATGCAAAATAAAAGTGTTAGATATCTATGGAAACTAGTTACTCCAGGCATTCTGAAAAAAAAATACTAGAACGTTCATAATGAAAATTGCCAAGGTACAGGGCTCTTTGAAGTTGTCACCACAAAAACTTGATTTTGCAGATTTTGCTAAAATTCAGGCATTTATTACAAAAAAAGGCAAACAAAACCAAAGGTTTTCTCACTTTCTGGTAGTGTACAGGTCCTCCCTGTAAATTGCTACGCAATAAATTTTTTGGGTTTCTCACTCCTTCTTGGAAATATTTTAGCTTAAAAGATAAGCCATAAGGCAAAAAATGCGTTTTTGGCCATCTTGGCAGCCATTTTTCTCATAAAGGGGGAGCAGTAGAAACTTTAATTTTTTTTTTAAACAAGCCACTGATATGTTAGCTATTCACAGGAAAAGAGTTTACTTTTGGTTATTTCTCCCATTAAGAGATATCCTGCTGACAGTATATGCATGTTTTTCGCGACGACCATATGCTTTTGTTCCCCTCTCATGGACTTAAAATTAATTAAACCAAAAAATAATTATATATTTATTATTAGCTGTATTATCTACTCAATATGTCATGAAATTTAATTTATTAAATCATTGAACAATAAATTAGATAATTGATGAAAACAAGAAAAAGTATTTCTCTGATGCCTGAGCATTATGCATTCATAATTATAAAGCACTAAATACTTTCTTGAGAAATTAATTAACATAAATGAGCTCTAAATATTTATATTATAAGCAATACCCAATCTTGTGATTGGGATACTCCTGTTTTTAATTGAAGAATTTCTTGAATATCACATGAATATCAGGAAAATAAATGAGGTCTTTTCGTTTGATGTAGGATACTTTATGACAAATTTCATTTGATGGGCTACTAACTGAGCATGGTGATAAAGAGCTATTAATTTCAGCATCGAATTCCATTTTACCTTATTAACAGTTAAATATTTATAAAATAATTAAATAAATAATTTAATATAAAGCCATGCTTGAAGAATTAAAATTAGTGCAACTAATTTATTCCCATACTGATCTTTACAAAACTGACATGTGTTGAGCACTGATAAGAACTGACAAGAATAAGTTTACTCACTAAAATACTAGTTCACAGATACTATAAAGCGTACATTCTATTTTCTACAAAATAATACTGCAACAAAGAACAAGGGTATAAAGGGGTAGGTACTAAAGAATTTCTTGAAAAATCAATTAAAATAAAGGAGCTTCGAATATTTATCTCATAGGCAATACCCAATCTTGTGATTGGATGTTCCTGATTGATGGCTATAAACAGGAGGATACCCTTGTTCTTTGTTGCAGTATTATTTTGTGAGAAAATAGAATGTATGCTTTATAGTATCTGTGAACTAATATTTTAGTGAGTAAACTTTTTCTTGTCAGTTCTTATCAGTGCTCAACGCATGTCAATTTTGTAAAGATCAGTATGGGAATAAATTAGTTGCACTAATTTTAATTCTTCAAGCATGGCTTTATATTAAATTATTTATTTAATTATTTTGTAAATATTTAACTGTTAATAAGGTAAAATGGAATTCGATGCTGAAATTAATAGCTCTTTATCACCATGCTCAGTTAGTAGCCCATCAAATGAAATTTGTCATAAAATATCCTACATCAAACGAAAAGACCTCATTTATTTTCCTGATATTCATGTGATATTCAAGAAATTCTTCAATTAAAAACAGGAGTATCCCAATCACAAGATTGGGTATTGCTTATAATATAACTATTTAGAGCTCATTTATGTTAATTAATTTCTCAAGAAAGTATTTAGTGCTTTATAATTATGAATGCATAATGCTCAGGCATCAGAGAAATACTTTTTCTTTTTTTCATCAATTATCTAATTTATTGTTCAATGATTTAATAAATTAAATTTCATGACATATTGGGTAGATAATACAGCTAATAATAAATATATCATTATTTTTTGGTTTAATTAATTTTAAGTCCATGAGAGGGGGAACAAAAGCATATGGTCGTCGCGAAAAAACATGCATATACTGTCAGCAGGATATCTCTTAATGGGAGAAATAACCAAAAGTAAACTCTTTTCCTGTGAATAGCTAACATATCAGTGGCTTGTTTAAAAAAAAATTAAAGTTTCTACTGCTCCCCCTTTATGAGAAAAATGGCTGCCAAGATGGCCAAAAACGCATTTTTTGCCTTACGGCTTATCTTTAAGCTAAAATATTTCCAAGAAGGAGTGAGAAACCCAAAAAATTTATTGCGTAGCAATTTACAGGGAGGACCTGTACACTACCAGAAAGTGAGAAAACCTTTGGTTTTGTTTGCCTTTTTTTGTAATAAATGCCTGAATTTTAGCAAAATCTGCAAAATCAAGTTTTTGTGGTGACAACTTCAAAGAGCCCTGTACCTTGGCAATTTTCATTATGAACGTTCTAGTATTTTTTTTCAGAATGCCTGGAGTAACTAGTTTCCATAGATATCTAACACTTTTATTTTGCATGAGTACGATTTTTTATAAAAAATGATTAAATAACATCACTTTTTTAGTATTTTGACGTGGCGGACAAACTTTGAGGGCATGTATCTCAGAAAATAAGTGGAGCAGGTAACTTTCCTTTTGGGCTTTTTC
>JAXGGA010015997.1:0-27707 GCA_038373865.1 Uloborus plumipes
ATAACTGTAGATTTATTTACATCTGTTAAAGACCTGAAAAAACATGATTTTTGCAAGTGAATTTCAAACACTTATGACATTTTTCAATGCATTTTCTGTCCAGTTCTCTTGGACAAAAATTGCAACATCCTCTTTTTTTGGCCTTCTGGGGAAGTGACCCCAAGGGTCTTATGTGCAAAAAATGCAATTCGGGAAAAATAAAACACAATAATAGCATTATTTTGAATAGAAAACTAGAAGAATAAAAGCCACAAAATGCCATTAAAAACAAATGGTTGATTAGCAAAATATATTAAACAGAAATTGCATTGGGGTCACATATGACCCCAAGGAACCCACGAGGGTTAAATCTAATAAGAGAGTAATAAAATACGTCTTGTAAGTTCTGTATCCAAAAAAAGATCATTCTTGTCAGATTACTCGATAATGCCTCAAAAGTTTCTTTTTATTTCTAACACCAAATATTTAAGGCATTAAACTGTACACCGAAGAAAATTCCAAATGCAAATCACAAAAGGAAAATTTTTGTTTTCAAGCTTTATTGTCTTAAAAATGCATTTTAGACGATATTTGATAATGTTATGGCAATAACAAGCGCAATTGAAGGGGCAAGTGTATAAAGGTGATATGTGACAACTTTGGAAAAGCACCATGGATGAAGGTGATAAGGTAATATACATATATATTAAAGCTTTTTCTAGAAATTAAAAAAATTGTCACATATCACTTTTATTCACTTGCCCCTTCAATTGTGTTTGTGAGTTAACACAATTGAATGCACACTAATTTGAATTTGTGTAAACCGGCGAAATTCAAATATCACATATCACCGTTATCTACTTGCCCCTTCAATTGTTATTGCCGATTTTGTTAAGGAGAGGATGGTTCGTTTGCTGTCCCCGGAAAACTTTCGATATTGCAGCACTAAAAACGCAATTTTAGTAGATTTTCGCTGATATTAAGAGGGGGGGGGGGATGCCCACTCTCCTAGAAATTGGTAGAAAATAAAGGTCTAGAAAACGTGATTGTGGGCCATTTTTGGTATCATTGAGGGGATCTGCAATTTTTTTGAAAAAAAAAAAAAGCATTTTTTTTTTTTTTTGCCTTTCAATGATGTTGGGGGGAGGAGTTTTCTGGAGCATTCCTCCGGCAACTTTTCGAAATTCAAACCTTAAAACAAAATTTAAGACTTTTTTAATGGCATTGGAGAAAGGGGATTGGAGGGATGCTCCCCGCAAAATGTTCGAAGTCAGCTTTTTAAATACAGTTTTTTCAGCGATCTTCGGTCTTGTTGGTTGAAGGAGAAATTCGGGAGCCCTTTTTAGGCAAGTTTCGAAATTGAAATTCCAGACGCGCAATTTTGGAGGATCTTTAATGATGTTATTAACCCTACACTGCATAGCGTTGCCAATTGGATACATGAACTATTTTTCCTTATGACCAGGCATAAGGCAACTCAAGCATAAAATGCAAGTATTAGGTATCTTTAAAGCAAATATAACCATCTATCCTCAAAATTAACTTTTTAAAAATCTTTTCCAATGTTTTCTTATTACATTGAAAAATATATATAGTTCTTTCGAAGAAAAAAAAAATCATGCAATGTACGGTTAAGAAGTTCCGAAGTTTTTTCAGAATTGAAGCCCTAAAAACTAAATTTTAGATGATCTTTGGTGATATCAGAAGTAAGGAAAATTCAGGGACCTTCAGAATTGTATGTAAAGATTGTAATGATATAAAACCAATACTAATAATGCTTGTAAATATAAAGTGTAGAGATATATCATTTATTAGTTTATGAAATACAATAAAACACTACTGAAACTGAATTTAGTTGAATAAATATTTCCTTATTTCAAAATAATATGTTTTGCACAGTATCGGTACTCACCGCTCCCTCTCAACTGTCAAGTAATTTGGCTGACAAAGCTCAGGGAACTTCCAATATTTCTAAGACTAATTGAGTTTCAGAACTAAATCAAGCATTTTGGATACCAGATGTTGTGTTGTTATTACCTATACTTTTGCCGTTTTTCGATGTATCTTTAATTTCTAAAAAGGCATTTGATCATCACATTCTACCCATACTGGAAATTCACTTTCAATGTATCCTTCTTGAAATCGGGGCTGGAGAGTCGGAGTTAGGAGTGAAAAGCTTTAAAATTTTGCAAAACATCCCGGATTTTTTTCTTCGAGTTCGCAAGTTTGCCCGGACTACGGAGTTAGTGGAATAGGAAAGGTTACAAAAATCTATGAGTCTAGTTTGGAGTTGAAGCCAGAGTCAATCATTTTTCCTTCGACATTGCAGCCTTGCTTTAAAGGCCTTAAAAAAATGAAATCCCTTTAAAATGCAATTTTTCAGATAATTGTGTGAAGTCTTAAACTTTCAAAATCTTCAATGGGACTGTATAAATCACCCTGTTTATTTTTCTTTTTATTACAAATGTGTGTAACAAGCATACATTGTGTTCCTCCTTTTTTATCTATGCTCTAAAATCTATGTTGAAAAAAAATACTTATTACAGTACACCAAATGCTTCATTTTGGCAGGGGCAATCTAGTTCAGCATAATGATAAATTATTCTAGCTTGATGCTAAAGAAGAATTCAAATTAAAATAAGTGCTCCCAACCAGTGGCGTACTCAGGGGGTGGGCTGATAGGGCTGCAGCCCCTTCCGAAATTTTCAAAACGAATTTTTAAAATGTAAGTTACGTTTTTTTTTTCTAAATTTCCCTTTTATCTAATTTTTAAGTATAGGACAAAATTAAAAGAAATATTTTTTTGTTTTGACATGCCTATTTTACTGTACGTCATGTTTATGATTATCCTATAATTCCATTTTGTTCATTTTTATTGCAAATCTATGTTTTAGGAATGCCGATTCATGTTTTTCAGTTACCTACTTCTGTTAAATAAATTTCAGCAAATGGAATTGCAAGCCCATATTGGGAACAATAGTAACTGCAAAATAAGTCAATAAACTGCAAAATTAACATCATAAAAGCTTTAATTTGCCAAAATGTTACAAACATGTGCTTCCGCAACACCTTTTTTTAATGAAATTTTTTTAAATTTCAATTTATCATTCTCTATGTCCATCAAAACGATTTTTTCACAATAAGTTTAATCGTAAAAAAAATTTTTTTAATGATGTATTTTTGTCGACTTAAATAGGCATTGAAGCAGAAATTCGAGACATTTACCTTTTTTAGTTACATTTCATCAGATGCTCCCCCCTCCACACTCTCAAAGAGTCTTGAATCAGCCCCCCCTGAAATGATTTGTCTGCGTACGCCACTGCTCCCAACAGTGTAGATACGACAGCCAGTTAATTTTTAGCCTATTTTCCCGTAAAAGTTAAAAATAACGGGGCGAGTAAGATTGCGTACCACCAAAACAATAATAATAAAGTCTAAAATAAATTATAGAAAATAAAGCACTTTAAAGCTGACAACAAGCTGCCATTATATGGTTAATTCATTATCCTTCAGTTAACTTAAAAAATTCACGTATCGTAAAATGGGGTGAATCGGAACACTTTTCAGCTTTAATTGTAAAAAGAGTAGTTAAAAGATATTTTTTTTAATTTGATTTTTTGGGTAAAAACTTCGGTCTTGCTTTGCTTTTGATATTCCAAGCAAAGACAAAACATTTTGAACAGTTATTATTCATATATAGAGGAATTCAGGGGTGTTCCGAATCACCCCACTGATAGGGGTCAATCGGAACACATGTTGAAATTTTTATTTTTTTTTCATTTTAGCCTGTAATAGGTCTCAAAAACATGGATAATATTGATGGAGGAGAATAAGAACTGACAGTTACTGTCAAATAAAAGTTTATTTTCTATACCAGTAAAGGTTTTTAATTTGTCAGAATTAAAAATAATTTTGAACTTATGAAAAATTAAAATTAATTTTAAGAAATGATTTTGAATTAAAATACAGAGCTTTAACATAAATTGAAGTCACTCATATCGTCCACAAATATGTACTTGGCCTTAAAACTAGCAGTTGTGGCTTGGCTTAAGTTTTTTCATAACATCTTCTAGGATGAACGCTGCATTTTCTTCAGTTTCTTAAAATCTCTGGGTTTTGTGGATTGTCCTGTAAGATTTTCTCATTTATTCATTACTGTCTGTGTGCTGGACTTTTGCTACATAAAGTCTGTATGACTTTCTCCCTTGTATTTTATGTAAAAAAAAGTCTCCTGGAGAAAAAATCTTTTGAAATCTCCAACTTTTTGTCATTCTAAGATCTAGTTGCTCACGAGAAGAGATAGACAGAAATAAATCCTTGTTCTTGTCTTGACTAGAGAAATTGGGATTAGAATCTTGGTTTTTCAAAGAATTTCCTTCAAATAAGTTTGAACTGAAACAACAGAACCAAGTGTTCCGGTACATCCCGAAATTTTTTTTCCTATGTCATTTTTCAGCATTCTTCATTTTTATGACACAATTTTTAAAAAAGTAAATTCTAATGTGGTGTTCAGTTGCTCAGATACATGCATAATTGAAACATGTCACTCTTTGGTTTAAATTATAAGAAGGTTTGTACTTACACATGAAGTTTTGCAGTCTATGAAAACGTGATTTTTTCTAGTATTCCACGTGCAGCCCTCCTTATAAGCCAGTAACGTTGCCAGATTGACAAAAATAATTTTTTCCTACTTCCGATGATCTTACCTTTCTAAAAAAAATTAATGGCGAAAAATACCCAATAGTATATTTATGAAGAATTTCTTTGTACGGTTGGGAAGTCTTGTTCCGATTGACCCCGTTGTTCCTATACACCCCATTTTGCGGTAAATTACAAAATTACAAAATTACAAAATTAGCAACTTCAATATTTTAACATTGCATAAAACCTGGACAAAAATAGACACAATGGTAAAAAAAACCCTGGATTTCTATCAAGTTTTGTTGGAACAAGCTAATTTAAAGCCAAAAATGAATTAATGTTGCCATTGGAGACCTTTAGTTGCTTTAGTTTATATATAAAAAAAAGGACAAACGATTGAATGAACTGCTGAGCAAAATTATTAGCTCTAAAATGATAACTTTGTTTTAATCATGAGTTAATATTTTGATACACAGGTCCAGCGTAATAATTGACATGATGTAAAAGGGACAAAACTTCGAAACAACTTGAAAACTTTATTAAAGCAAACATTGAAAACAAAGAAAAATTTCTTGTTCTGGAAAAGTGTAAAATCAGTAGGCATTTCAAAATCCTTTGAATTTTAATGCAAGAATTACAGCATATAGTATTTGGCAACTCAACGAAACAGAAAACGGACCATTTAAGAATCTCAAATTATTCTTAACATAAAATCAGACAACATAAAACATGTCCTTGAACAATCCAAAAAATGGGAAAAAAAGTTTAATAGAAAATAACAATTTGCTAAAGTTTTTCTTTGAAATCGTATTTTTGGGTTTAAAATACTTTGAAACAAAAAATGAAACAAACACTATCTAATAAAAATTCTAATTATTTGTTTTATTTTACAGCTATAAAAAACATTTATGAGGTTTTCGATGCCCTTAATTATTTTCTTAAATTTATGAATCTAGGACTCGAGTTATTCATCTTTACTACAGGTCCGACGTAATGATTGACGCGATATAAAATAGAACTTTGAAACAAACAAAAAATTTTATTGAAACAAGAATTGAAAACAAAGAAAAATCTGTATCATTTATCATAACCATGTATGATTTTACTTAGTTTTGAATGTGACACTATACAGATGGTTGCTTGAATCAGGACTTTTCTCCAGGTGTTGAATGAAAGCTTCCACCACCTGATCATCACGTTCAATGGAACTTCCTCCACAGCTGTACGCGTCCTTTCCTTCAATTCAGCCACGGTATGAGGACACGGAATCTTTTCCTTCAGCGTGCTTCCTCATAGCGTGGCTGAACTGAAGGAATCGTGATGGCGACCATCTGTATGGTGTCAGATTCAAAACCAAGTAAAATCATATATGGTATGGCAAATGGCATAGATTTTCTCTGTTTCTAATGCTTGTTTCAATAAGATTTTCTACATTTTTCAAAGTTCCGTCTCTTTTATATACAGGGTGCGGCAGAAAAACTCGGACAAAGTTTGTCACGTCCTGACACCAACACGTTTTACCGTATACAGCTAATTCTTTTTTCAGAAGATTCTATATGTTTTCCTGCATTGAGGACTGCAGTGTCGATTTTGTACTCATCATTGTTGCTTTGTTTGCAGAATGAGAGAAAGATGCGTTGCTATTTTTTTACTGTTTCGAGCTGGTAAGCGTCAATTCGTTTGCTCAAAATTCCTCGACAGGCAGTTTCCGATGCAATTAGCCGGTACAAAGAGCTTGGTCATGACTTACGTCGTCCAGAAAGCGGAAAAAAAGGACCGTGAACACATTTTCCAACCGTAGGCTCATCAAGAAGCGAGTGCAGCGAAATTCGAGGATCTCCACTAAAAAAATCGCTCGTAAGATCGAATCAGCGACTAATCAGTTCGGCGAATAGCTAAACAAGAACTCAAACTGAAGCCGTACAAGCTCCAAAATGTGCAACTTCTCACTGAAGAGAACAAGCGCGTGAGATTTCAAACATGTCACCAGCTCAAACGTCGGGCCGCAGGTGAGAGGTGGATGAGTATCCTCTTCACAGATGCGAAGCTGTTCAGAGTCGAACAGGCGCATAACCGCCAAAACGACAGAATCTAGTTCACTGAAGCTCCTGGCACATCGGCCATCGTCGAACACCACCAAAATCCACAATCGGTGCTGGTTTGGGGAGGAATTTGGAAAAGCGGCAAGACTCCTCTTGCTTTTGTGGATTAAGGGGTCAAAATCAACCAAGAAGGGTATCACCGCAACATTCTTCAGACCGTCGTGATTCTGTGGAACCAGCAGTACTTTGATGATGAGGATTGGATGTTCCAGAAGGACTCAGCGTCGGCTCACAGGCCAAAAACGACTCAGGACTTGTGCCGGACCATTTTTCGGACTTCATCTCCTCTACGGAATGGCCCCCTACTCGCCAGATTTGAATCCCATGGATTACAGTGTGTGGTCCATTTTGGAAACCAGGGCCTGTGCTAAGCCCCACAAAAGCTTGGAGTCGCTGAAGCAGTAGCTTCTTTGAGAATGAGACCGATTGTCGCAGGAACAGCTGCGGCCCATCGCTGAAAATGTCAAGTTACGTTTGGATTTGTGTATCACTGCTGGAGAAAGCCACTTCAAAACCTGCTGAGTATATTATTGTAAGAAGTCTATGTTAACATTATTAATTGTTGTTTTGCTTAATTTCTTTTATTTAATAAAATTATCACAATAAACCTTTGTCCGGGTTTTTCTGCCGCACCCTGTATTGTCAATCATTACGCCGGACCCTGTAGTAAAGATAAATAACGTAGATAATTGTCCTAAATTCCTAAATTTAAGAAAAGAATGAATGAAATTGAAAACCTTATAATTTTTTTTATTTCTGAAAAATAAAATAACATAGTTAAAAAATGTTATTCTATATCGTTCTTTTTTTCTTCTTCTTCTTCAAAGTATGTCAAATTAAAAATACAACTTCAAACAAAAACCGTAGAAAACTGCTATTTTTATTAAACTCACTTTCTCTTTTTTTTTTTTTTTTAAGACTTTTTCTGTACTTGCTTCTGTCATGGTTTTCACATTTTGCTTCCGGTTGCAGAGTTAAATCCGCGCGAGAACTTTAATGCACTTCCGCTTTATAGTGGAGTTGAGTTGAGTACAATCATTAGCAGGACTACGACTGGAAGCTTTAAATCCGACTGAAATTGTTGGAGATAAGCCTTGCAATATTAAAGCAGAAGAAGAAATGAAACGCATGAGATTAGCTAACAATCAACATATTAGGCCAGTTCAAAAATTTTCTTTATTGACTTATTAAAAAAGGCTAATAAGGGCTGTAGAGAATGCATTGGTAGTTCTTCAAATTGAACAGTACGCTTGATGGCGTTTGACTCAAAGTAAGTTGATAATTTAACAAAATTGGAAACGAAATATTCTCATGAATAAAAAATAAAGTGTTAGTGAATAGCATTTTTAACGGCGTTCGTTATTTTCTCGGTGAATTAAGCTTAACGGCGTTTGTCTTCACGCAATTCTAAATAAATTTTAAAACGAAAAAACTTTGAAATAAAATATAAAAAAAAACTTTTTAAATTTAAAGACTATTTCTGTCTGCTCATTCGCACTAAAAAGTATGAAATAAACGGTGAAAATGCGCTTTGGGTCCCTGCTTGGCGCATTTTCAAAAAGTCGCCAATTTTTGCGTAATGTCTCTCGGAGCTTTCAATTCGCGAGACAACAAGGAAAAACGCGCCAGTTGGCGACTTTTTGAAAATGCGCCAAACAGGGACCCAAAGCGCATTTTCACCGTTTATTTCATACTTTTTAGTGCGAATGAGCAGACAGAAATAGTCTTTAAATTTAAAAAGTTTTTTTTTATATTTTATTTATTTTATTAAAACCATGGAAAGATGATTTTTTTATGTCTGGCATTATGTTAAGAATAATTCGCTAGTTTTAAATGCACGCTTTCTGTTTCGTTGAGTTGTTAAATATATATGCTGTGTAATTCTTACATTAAAATTTAAAGGATTTTGAAATGCCTACATATTACTCTTACAGAATAAGCAGTCAAAATTATGGACTACTAAAGACATGTTGAAAAAAACCCGATGCCAAATTGCAAAGAGTATAATATTATTTGAAGCTGTCTTTAGTAAAATTAGAAAGGAAGTTAGAGTATTGAAGGGAAAATGATGCAATTTTAGAATATTTTTTACCTTACTTTTAGGGCGATCGCAATAGACCAAAATTGCAATCGCTCCTGAAAGTCGAATTACATTGGAATCGCAACTCGTAGCGATTGTAACGTTTCACTTGAATCTAAATTTAGGAATTTGCGATTGCATTGGTGAGTTGCGATCGTCCGTGTTTCACTTGAATTCCTGCCTTAGTCTCATCTCCAGGCTTCTGGAAGGGTTTAAGCCGCTCCCCATGAGTGCACCAATGGATTCATGTAATGGCTTTAAATGGACTTATTCGAATAAAATTTTTACGGCAATATAGGAACTTTTAAACTTTGATCTTCAATTTTTTTCCCAGGTTTTAAGTAATGATAAAATATTAACAGTTTCCCTTTTTAAATTATATTAATTGTTTTCTTAAATTTACAGTTATACACTGCAATGCAAAAGTTTAGACAAAATGCGAATATATGAATAAAAGGAAAACTACTCCGCGAAATGCTTTCAAATTTCTACTGCAGGTAGACAATATAGTCTCAAATACGTGTCTGGAGTTTTTAAGAATATAACTGGAACGAAATTTTGGAAATTACAAAAGACATTTTTTTTTTCACTGTTGCAAAAGTTTAGACAAATTTGCTGTGTAGAGGAAAAACAACTGTTGCGTGAGCAACTTACTTTTTTTACATTAAGGTGTTGATTAATTTTTTGCTTAAAGTAAAACATATTTGGATTTTTCATAGACAAGAGACCGTTATCATACGTTTTACTTTTTCTATGGATGGATATATATATATATATATATATATACTGCGATGCAAAAGTTTAGACAAAATGCAAATATATGATTAAAAAGAAAACTACTCGACGAAATGCTTTCAAATTCCTACTGCAGGTAGAGATTATGGTCCCAAATACGTGTCTGGAGTTTTGAGAAATATAACCGAAAGGAAAATCGAAAATTGCAAAAGACATTTTTTTTTTTCATTGCTGCCAAAGTTTAGATAAAAGTCAGATTTTATGCAAATATCCCTTGAAATGTGATTGGTGGAGGGTTTGCGGGACTTTTTTCTTCGACTATAAAGTGCAGAGATTACTCAATGAATAATCAAAATCCCAAAATGTCTGTTGTTCTCGTTTAAAGAAAGAGAAAGTTTGGAAACCAAAATTTGAAAATGAAAGTACTTTGCTAATTTTTCGTCTTTTAAATCAGCCCTAGTCTGGTAGTACATTGATTTTACTTCCTGGAGAGCAAATTCAGACATGCGTACCGATCAAAAAGGACAAAAAAAATTACATTTCTTAAGGATGAAGGAATTGAAAAAACGGCTCGAATGACGATTCGCCCCTTAATCCTACATAACTTCAACTTGAGTCAAAAACAGCACGTGACAGCATAAGTAGATGAACAACTGAATCTGGATGCATAAAAAAAACCAAGAATTGAGCTTGAGCTTTTTCGGAAATAGTTTCCCAAATAAGCCAGCTTTTATTGGGAAAAGCAGCACATGTATCATCGTGACTAAAAAATGAATGTTACTTTCTCTGATGAAAATTTTTAATATTTGGATCGCCTAGATGTATTATAATTCTATTAGCGTGACTTCAGAAAAGATTCGATGAGCAATGCTGCGCTGCTTTGACCATTAAAATCTGGCTAAGTTGGGACACTGTGTCCGAAAAGGCTCACGCACAATTCTTTGCTTTTTTATACATCCCGACTGAGATTGTTTTTGACCCAAGTTGAAGTTTTGTAGGATTAAGGGGTGAATCGTCAGTTCGAACCGTTTTTCCAATTCCTTCATCCTTAAGAAATGCAATTTTTTATGGTCTTTTGATAGATACGCATATCTGAATTTGCTCTCCACGAAGTAAAAAACAATGTACTGCCATACTAGGGTTGATTTAAAAGACAAAAAATTAACAAAGTACGTTCATTTTCAAATTTCGGTTTCCAAACTTTCTCATCTTCTTTAAACGAGAACTACAGACATTTTAGGATTTTGATTATTCATTGAGGAATCTCTGCACTTTATAGTTGAAGAAAAAAGTCCCGCCATCCCTCCACCAATCACATTTCAAGGGATATTGGCATAAAATCTGACTTTTGTCTAAACTTTTGCAACAGTGGAAAACAATGTCTTTTGTAATTTCCAAAATTTCGTTCCAGTTATATTTTTAAAAACTCCAGACACGTATTTGAGCCCATATTGTCTACTTGCAGTAGAAATTTGAAAGCATTTCGTGGAGTAGTTTTCTTTTTATTCATATATTTGCATTTTGTTTAAACTTTTGCATCGCAGTGTGAATTTAAGACTATTATATCACTCTCTCTCTCTCATATATTTATCTTTATTTTAAGAAAATAACAATAACGTGGGTTAAATCATGATTAAAACAAAGCTAAAATTTTTTAGTTTATAATTCTGTCCAGCAGTTTCTTAAATTGCATTTCATTAATTTTGAAAACTAAATCAACTAAAGATCTCTAATGGCAACATTATTTCCTATTTTGACTTTAAATTGACTTATTCGAAGAAAATTACCGAAATCCAGGATATTTCATCTTTGAGTTTATATTTTATGTCCAGATTTCACGTAATGATAAATATTAAAGTTGCTCTTTTTTTAATTTAAGTAATAAGTTATACTCAATTTAAAACTATTTTCCAATTATTCAGCTGTGTTTTAATGAAAAAGTGTAAAACTGAATATTTTTTTTCGAAAAAAAACCCTAATATTTTCAGACTCTAATTCTGCCATACAGTATAGGCATTAAAAGCTTATTACAGAAAATAATTAAGAAATATTTAGTATAAGTTACTTGCAATAACATTTGAAGAGCCAGGGGGGAAAAAGATGAAAGTCACTTTTTCGTCAATTTTGAGATATTAGCGCTATCTAGGGGCTATGAAGGATTAGTATCATTTGGTAGAACAACAAGGGGGGAAAAGATGAAAAGCGACCGAAATGTGCACGAAAACTCAAAAAACTACATAAGGAGCTACGAGAAATCAAACTTTGTTCTTCGTTTTTCTCGAAATCGTTTTTTGGTCACTTTCATTTTTTTCCCCCTGGCCCTTCATTTAACTATGGGGATAAATAAGTATTGTATAATTACTATACATAATTAAGTAAAATTTCGAGAAAAATTATCTAAATATACGAAAGGTATGCACAAAACTGAATAAATATATTGTTTAAGAGTTTATTATTTTTGTTATTATTCTGTTCATTAAAAAAAATTAACATCATCGGGTAAAAATTTTCGAGGACAGGTCAAATTTTTCGGCCGACCAGCTGTTGAAAAAACCTGCTCTAGATCATCTTTCATTTTACTTTATTGAAATTTTCAGCCATTATGTCATCGATTGTCGACCAGTTCTATCTATCGCCTAGATGGGCGTACGTAAATTATTTCTAGCAAATCAAAAAAGTCTGTACAAGTTGCTTTACCGTGAGTGCATCGTCAATGCAAGGAAAACAAACAACCAGTCTCCCTGCTCTCGCTACATTTTAGTTTTTTTTCAACTTCGGTTGTCTGGCGAGAGGAATATTGCAGCGAGAGAGAAGCTAACTTGACTGCAAACAACTCACCATAATTAAATCCTAATCTATACTCATTGCCAAAACTTACCCCATTAAGGGACGCTAGGCATTAATGGGTTAAGCACGGAAAGGAAAACGTCAATTGGCATCTTGGGGGCTTTGGGATTGGCAACTTGAGGGCTTTGAAAAGAGCCTGTTTATTAAACTCTTAATTTAAGAGTGATGAACAAAGCAACTAATCATGCTGCGTTGCCCTTGAAGTTTCTGCGCAGTAAATTTTATCTTACTTTTTTCACACCGAACACCTTTTCCGTCAAGCCCCAACTGCTGTTGCACCTCCGTGCTTAACCCAAGTGGAAGCCATGGGGATCCAAAATTCATTGCAAAGCGCCCCCAAAGCTAAAAATCTGCCACTGATGAAGACTGTGCAGTAAGGGAGTTTTCGATTTTTTAATTTTATTTTTATATGCTAGAACAACATACATGAACATCATCGGTAAAAAAAAAAATCGATCCCCCCCCCCTCCCGACCAGTAGTTTTATTTTTTAATAACATAGTTTAGACGGTGACGTCATATGGCTAGTTGGATTTTTCACTTTTCGACAGCAAGCAACAATGGAGCGAAAAGCTTTACGTATCGGCCCGAGCGGAAACCGGTTTTTAGGGCTTTCACAATGCTGTTCCCAGGGTTACCGGTAATAGGTAAAAAATCGCGAAGTAATGCCTCTAAAAATCTGAGCATGGTTTTCACCGCAAAATGTTTTAAAACATCATCGCTGACACTCGTGGCAGGTTATTGGATTGCCCTTTGACGAATCTAATCTCCATAGTGAATTTATAGACTTTAACTAATTGATAACGGAAGGGGAAAAAACTCCGCAAATCAAAAGGCAAATTAAAACGACTTAAAAATCCGACGTCACTGGTTTCGTTTTCAAGGCAAGCTTTTTGTATGCATTGGTTTTTGAAAAAAAAAATCATTAAAAGTCAATCATTGTGTTTTAAAAGTTGGCGATGGTGATTTTTTGCGTTTTGTAAGTCTCTTAACAATACCTAGTAGTCAAAGTTGGAATAATTAATAGGTCAAAATTCCCTATTTACTGCAGAGACAGAGTGAGCGATATTTTTTCCGATCCTTTCTTAACTTTTGAAAGTGAATATAATTACATAAAAATGAATGATGGATTGTGTTTGTGTGTATATGATTGTGCATGTATATGTATGTGTATATTCCGTAAACAAATCCAGTTTACTTTGAATCTTACCAAATTCGACATTTATATAGGGGTTGTTTCAAAATTTCAAAAAATTCGGAAGAGTTATAAATTTAAATTTAGATTTTTAAAATAGCTCTTTCTGCAAAATTTTCATAATAGTTTCTAATTTTAGGTCACATTAAAGTCCACAAAAAACTAAACCCGATTATGTATCTCCAAAATATGCATCACATTTACAACATTTGGAATATTTGGCTCCATTTAACTAGTTTTTTAAAGTCTCGACACAATTTGTCCCAAACTATCAAAGAGCCCGTGAACGAGAAACTATGCAAAGAAAAATGAAAATGTATTACAGGTAGTGGGGAAAAAATCCCTGCCTAGAAATCTTAACTCTAACTTTATCGAAAATAAATGAATTAACCAAATGCAAAAAAATTATAATTAGAGTAGAACTTTCTTAATAAGTAAATTTGATTCGTTTGAAGTTTTCTAAGAACGCTCTTGATTTATCCAAAAAATATGACTCGATTTTTTTGGGAATTTTGATTCCAAATCCATTTCAGGAAGGTTACTGAATTTAAGTCGGGAAGTTTCCTCTTTTTTTTTTCTTTTTTTTTTTTTGCCAGATGCGTTATTGACAAAATTTAGTCACCTTAGCTGCCCATTATTTTCCAGAAAGCTCGATGTTTTTATTTAATTTTTTGGGGAATTAAACGAAGAAAGGAAGATATCTCCACGCAGTTTTTCATAATTACATACTAGAAAGAAGGAAAATCCCCGAAGGCACACTTGTAACGGATACCACAAAATAGCAATAATTAAGTTAACCGATTTTGTAAGGATATTCAAGAAAAACAGCGGATTCGAATGACGAGAAAATGAATATTGAAGTGCAAGGAATCGAAGAAAATCCCTTGCTGTTTATAATAAAACGGTAATATTGCAAGGTAACTAAACCATAGCATTGCATTGCGAAGTCATCGAGATGAGGAGAACCAGACGGAAGAGGAAAGCACAGCTTTAGTAGTGTAGTAGCAAATGAAGAAAACTTTCACTTGATTGAAGTTTTGCTTTGACGGTAATGATACTTTTTCGAAAAATCATAAACATCGCTACTTGAAATGAAAATTGCATTAGTAAAACAGCCAAAATTAAAATTGTGTGGAACTGAGAGCAGAAAAGTGTGCTGAAATCTGTGAGAGAGAGAGAGTCAGTTTTTTTATTTTCTTAGCTGATGAAGGAACTGATGAGAGAAGATGAATCTTGCCATTTGAATGTTGTGATATGAGTTCGTACAAAAAAGAGGAATAATTTGTAGACTTTTTAGAAACTAGAAGCTTAAGTGGGGGTTGACCTTGCAGGCCTATTGGAAGAAAATATAAAAAAATCCTTTGCACTGTAAAATAGTTTCTTTCACAATGCAAACTCCAAAACGCGTGCCTGCAATGTTTCTCTTATTTGTACTGCTTTCAACGGTGTTGTATAAAGTTTTAATGCAATTATGTTGTACCTGTCTGATTTTTGTTGAAGCGAAAATTTTCTCGACACATTAGATATAAAAGATGTGCAATTTTATTTATTTGAGAAATTTTATAATTTAAATATGCACAGTATACTACACAATAAAGAAATCGTTATTTATATTTTTTACAGCAATGATTTTTATTAGAATACATATATAGATAATTTAGCAGAATGCCCTCAAGTATTGATTGATAGGCGATATATCCTGTATTTTGAAGAAGGTTCAAAGTATGATTTGTTGCTTTTTATTCACTATACTGGACACTGAAAGTTCACCAAAGTTCCTGGGTCTGTGCACGCTCTTGCATACTAAGAAGGGATGTGTTATCATCAAGAGACGAGCTTTTGCAGCATGGTTAATGGAAATAGAAAACGGACTGAGGCCTTTTCAGTGTGGGGAATAAGTGTGATCGAGATGGATTCTTCGTTCCAATGTCAATCAGTGATACCGGAGCGAAGGAGGGATCCGTCATCTTTTGAGGAGGCGTTTTTGCAGCAAGGTGAATCTAATTCGGCCGGGGATGGGCGGCCCAGCTGCCGGACTGGGCTCCTTTTCTTCCGCTCCTGAATGATTCATACCGGCGTCGATCCCTCTGACAATGAGTGGCGTCCAGCTGCTACAGCGGGCCATTAGCATTTCTCCCGCAGACCATCAGCTACAACCATTAATATTGTACAGCGCGAATTTTCATCTCCATCTTCTCAATGACGACTCGCTTCCTCATCAGATTCCAGTTTCTCCTCGGAGAAAAAATCTTTCTCATCGCTTTCGGCTACTCATCTCGTTTTCATTTCTATGATCGCTCTTCACGGTTACGCCGCAGTTCATTTATATTCAGTATGCTCTCTTCCCAGCAGAGAAAGAAATTCATGAAGCATTTTCGAATTTTACTTTACAGCTTGTCGGAGCGCCGCATTTCTGTCTCTGAGACTTGGGATTGCGGTGGTTAACCAAGATCTTTGTTGTAAACATGATCGAAACTGCACGGCATCAATAATCGTAATAAAACATCCACATTAACTTTTGCTAGCCCGAATTGGATTTTGAAGTTAACATTTTATCCTTCTATACATTTCCTCTTTAGTCAAATTGAACAACAAAGTTCAAGGTGGTTATGAAATAACGTCAGGTGTTTGGAGCCTTCTGGCGGCGAAAGTACTCAACGAAACATTGCCCCGTTTCATAAGCACACATAGTAGAGCATGGGATTTCGATTTCTAAAATAAAATAATTTAGTTTTAAAATAGTCACCAATTTAATTGTGTCGCTGCAAATGGCTAGTACTGTGAAATTTGAAGAATTAAATTTGAAAAGATGCTGCATACATCAATTTTATCAAGAAAGAATTGTTGTTTTTTACAAATGATATTTAATACCGTCGTCGAAAAATTTCATGAAAAAAAAAAACTACTAACAGTCACCACGAAGAAAAGTGCGGTGATGTTTACCGAATGGAATGCAATAATTTGCATAAGCGCGTTCCACGTAGAGATCATCGGTATAAAATGAATTATCGAGAGCATTATCATCATTAGTCGCTTTTTTCTTACGGTATGTCCCAGTGACGTCGGGTTTTGAAAATCAGTGGGGATGCTCAAACATGGAGTCAAAAAGAGGAGGCTGGGAAACAAGGGTAAATGATTTTCAAAATGTAACTTTCCAGAAAATGTATGAGCAAAATACTTGTTGGAAAATATCAAATATTACAGCAGATTATTACTTAGTATTACCACAGAATAATTCCACTTTCACAAAAAAAACCCTTAAATATTGAAGCATTATTTTTCAAAAAATATTTTTCAATGACCATCTTAAGTTATAGAAACAAAATAATTTTGTTTGTAATTTTGTTACACTAAACTAAATTTTAAAAAGGTGTATGTAAATAAATATACAAAATCAGACAAAAACGCAAATTTTTACTGATATTTTAAAGCTATAGAGAAAATGAAAGTGTCTAAAATATATTACATACAAAAATTAACCCTTTTAAAGGGTTAAAAAACAAGATAACATTGAATTTGTTTAGCTCTCACTCAAGAAAAAAACTTTCTACTAATAGCCGATCGTTTGAGGAAAATATTCGCCTTAGTTTTGAGGCTCAGTTTACCTTGCGATTCCTTTTTATGGACCCGAAAAATTGCATTGGCATTTAAGTTTTGATGGGTCATGTGTTGGTGCACAAACAAGTTTTCAATCTTCTCAGGGCTGATAACGAACTTTCTGCTGTACATGTTGAAACTGTGTGGTTTTTAAATTGTTACCAATTTGATCACTTTAGCATCAGTTCGATGATATATTTGTTTAAAGTGGGAAATAGTACATTAAATATTTCCATTTTTTATTCAGATCTGTCCCACTCCCATTGACATAAATAATGCAAATCAACAGAGCACTCTGCTTAATTGATTTACACAAACCAATTAAAGAAAAAAAATGAAATAAATATTCTTCTTTTGAAGGATTCAAATGATGCCTTGCCGTTCTGTCTCACTTAAAAAAGGATCTTAGGTACAAAAGAGCAATGAATTACACCGATCAAATAAGCGCTAAAATAACAAGCAAGGAAGTAACATAGTTTGTGAGAATAAACATATCTTGGAAACTAAAGAGGCATCTTCTAAAACTGATACTTTATTGAGATAAATACACTGGCGGAAAAAAAAATCCCAACACCAAGAAAAAATTGCCGTAGAGTAATGAAATTTGGGTAATGCAATTGTCTAGTTAACATGTTTAATTGATTAAATGTACAAGATCACTGGCTAATTTAAGCTCAAGAAAATGCTGTGCAAATGTGAAATTATGTTAATTTAATAGAGGGTGTAACCTCCAGAATTTTGAAGGCAAGTCTGCAAGCGTGCATGCATTATGTCATACAGGTGCCGAATGTCACTTTGTGGTATGGAGTTCCATGCTTGTTGCACTTGCTGTGTCAATACTAGGACCGTCATTGCTGACTGTGGATGATGCTCGAGGTACCATCCCATGATATCCCATACGTTATCAATTGGAGACAGACCTGGTGATTTTGCAGGTCATGGTAACATGTCAGCACTCTGTAGAGCACATTGCGTTATAGCAGCGATGTGAGGGCGAGCGTTATCCGGTTGGAAAACGCCCCCTTGAATGCTACTCACGAAGGGCTGTACTACTGGTTAAATGAACAGACTGACGACAAATTTTCAGTCAGTGAGTTTGGGATAACCACAAGAATGCCCTGGCTGTCGTAGGAAATTGTTCCAGAGACCATAACTCCTGGTGTGAGTCCCGTGTGTCTAGGCCGTAGACCGCTTGAATGCAGACGGTCCCCTGGTCACCTTCTGGCCAATATACAGCCACCACTGGCACTAATTCAGAATCTATTTTCATCAAAAATTACGACAGATCTCCACTCCGACTTCCAGTGAGCTCTGTCGTGGCACCACTGCCGTCGAAAAAGGCAATGGTTTGCAGTCAATGGAATACCGGCTACAGGCTGCCTGGCTCGGAGCTATCCTTGAAGTAAACAGTTTCTTACCGTTCCTTGGGTCACGACGGTACCAACTGCAGCTCGAATGTCAGTCGCAGATGCAGTACGATACGCCACAGCCGTACGCAAGATTCGGCGATCTTCCTTCTTAGCCGTGCCACGTGGCAGCTCGGAACTCGATCTTCTTGAGGTAGTACCATCCCTTGCCCATAGCTTCCAATAATCATGCATGGTGGAAACATTCCCACCCAAGTCTTTCTACAATATCGCGAAATGAAAATCCACCTTCTCGTAGCCAAATTGTACGACCTCGTTTAAACTCGGCGAGCTGTTGATAATGGCTTCTTCGTCTTCTTAAAAGGTATTCCTGGCTAACATGAACGCAATTCGTCCAATTTCACGGAAAAATAATACACATGAGCTTCACAACACGCTTTTAAAACAAGCCTTATTTGCATGTTCTGAGTGACGCCAGCTGCGCCACACTTATGCGCGGAACACGAAATTTCAATCGATGTCATCTTTCAGTTGTATAAACACGCCTACCAAATTTCGTTTATCTAACACAAGTCTTTCTTGGTGTTGGGATTTTTTTTTCCGCCAGTGTATTAAATGAAGTGATCTTCGGACGCTTTGTGGTGAACAGAAAAATACACAATATACAAATCTACAATATAAATAAATTATAAAAAACTTTTTTTAATGCACGAATAAAATGAAGGAAAGAAAATATGAGGGTTTTCGGCTTCAATACCGTTACATCTTAAAGAACCAAAATACTCAAGGAGAGGGAGAGGAAGCAACGTTCTGTTGCCGCAGCAATGATATCATAACTGTTTGGATTTAATAATAATTAATTTAATCATTCCCTAATTTAAACATTTGCTTCATGTCCTCCTTTTTTTATTACTGGCATCGGGAGGACTCAGCCCCCCTCCCAAATATTTGGGGGGGGGGGGGGCTCGAACCACTTAGCACCCCCGGAGTCGGCACCCCTGGTATGTCCCCTAAAAGTCGCCTTATCTCAATCCTTGTGACTTTTGGTTGTGAGATATCTGAAAAGTGTTCCCTGTCAAGGACATGTTTCTGATATCGCTACTTCAAGAGATAGCACTACGCTGAAAGTTAGAGAAACCAACGCCGGATATCGTCGGCACCATGCTAAAATTACGAATGTGAAAATTTTTTCGCACCTGACGCGTTTGGTTATTTTCAATTTTTAAATTTTTATAGATATCTTTAAGTGTAAAACTATCGTTCAAAGGTATCATTTTAATTTTAATTATTCGTAAAATTATCAATAATAATTGTTTAAAAATATTCGCTACTTTACCAAAATGGACATTTTTGGTCGAAAGTGACTGAATTGAAGGTAAAGTATCGAATATGAAATTTTAGAGAATATTCGATAGTTCGCAATGAAGTTTCAGGGCATTCATTTTCGATACTTTACATCCCAGGTAGCACAAATAACCTTTAAACGTTTTATAAACGTTTTTAAGCGGTTGTTACAACGTTAATAACCATTTTACAACCTTTTAAAAACAAAGTGTGCTACTTGGGATCTAGGATATAAAATTGCTATAAAAATTAATAATAATGGATGAAAAGATTTAAAAAAAACGTTTTTTTACTAAGAAACTTTTATTGAACACAAGATAAGGCAATAAATCCTCAAAAATATAACTTTTTTTATTTGTTTAACTGTGTAAACTGTAGAATATCATATTCGTAAATATAGCATAACTTAATCGAGCAAAGCTGTGAATTCGTAAAAGTGACATTGGCTTACGACCATCTAACAGATTCATCATTTTACCAGTAGGTAGACCTTTTTTAATACTACGGGAAACCATCGAGCTTGAAAAACGCGATTTTTCACATTCGTTATTTTAGCATGGTGCCGACGATATGTTACGCGTCGCCGTGAAAAATGTACTGCATCTTATGCAGTTCTTGGAACTTCACAATGGTGGTCTTATTGAACCTCATCCGTGAGGGAAGATCATTTGTGACAAATAAAATTGATGCATATTTTGTCAGTTGGTATTTAATTCTTCAATATTCACAGCAATAAACCTGACTGACGCCAAAATGCTCCCTGGTGGCAACTTTTGGAACTATTTTTCTTATTTCAGAAACCGAAATCCCATGCTCTACTATGTGCGCCTATGAAATTTAAAGATGTTTCGTAAAGTACTTCGCACGCTATAGAGCTCTAAACACCTCACGTTATTTTATAACCACCCTGCACTTATTAAACATATACTTATTATGAAATACTGATTACTATCATATTATTTACTATAGTAAGGCACCCATTTCTGGAATTCATGTTCAATTGGGTTTTACAAACTGGACATTATTTACAAGCAGTAGTACTTCAAAAAAGTTTTAAAGTAACTGGAATGGATGGAAGTTAAAGTGAGGTTTTGTAGAACCTGTAATTGATGCATATGACCCAGAAATATTTCTCAGAGGAGCCGTTATTTTGGTACCGAGATATTTGAAACTGATTTCGTACGAATTTGGTACCCTGATTTCAAATATAACATTTCGTTTTTGCCTAGGAGCTCAAATTTCTCAGAAATAACATTTTAGTGAAGCATACGGGATTAAGATAAATTCGTAGATTAAAAACAAAACACAAAACATGAAACTTTTATTACTATTATGTTCTATACAAAAAGTCAGAACCTGAACAGGTAAAGTAGGCGGTTTGAACACTGAACAGTCTTCGACTAGGTAAGACCACCTATTTTGAGTGTATTCGCGATGCCAACAGACAGCGGTTCACTGCAGCAAAATTTCTAGTAGCATCATATTTAGATATTCAATTGTCTGATACTTAAAGAAAGGTGTTGAAATTATATTGGCTGAGAGAAAGCGATGATTTCACAAATGTGTTCCCAATCTTTGTCAACTGTGCCCCAATGTGTCCTCAAATGTATTTCCAAGTTCAAACTCAACAAATACCCCGAGTAAAAACACATTTGGAACAGATCCGGAGTACATTTCAGTTAACTTTCCTTTTAATAAACCCATTCGGAACACATTTTAACGCACATCCAGGCAATTGGAACATTTTTTCTAAATTAAAGTATTTCAAACGTGTTTCTAATGGTGTGCTGGGAATTTGCAGTGTTATTTGGAGACATTCCATATTCTATAACAGACTACATTAAAAAAAATTGTGTGACTTTACTCCGTTAAAGCGGTCACTGCATAGTTGCCTCCAATGCAATGGAGTTAGTTAACTGATAAAACAGGTAAAACCTTGTGAGCGATGCGTAATGTGACACCAGTTTCATCAGTTAAGTTACTCCATCGCATTGGAGGCAGCTATGCTGCAATTTTTTTATAGTGTAGTATTCTCCCGTTAACGTTTCAAACTTCAATTATTTATTGCTAACACGTTGTTTACATGGAGAATAAGAAAAATTCCATTTTTAAAAACATATTTTGATCCAGTAGGTTTTTTTCCTTATTTTATTACTAAGCATAATTTTCTTTTAAAACTAATTAATTAATAATTTCATTTCATTAGCTTTTGCAAAATTGGCCAAATTTGACACTATTACTGCTAACTTTAAACTCTTCATAGTTATGCAGCTCATTATTCTCTGATTTTCCATGACTTTTCCATTCTAACAATTTCAACAATATTTACACATAGTATATAAAATTACACAAGAGTATTGATGAAAACATTTAAATTACATAAAATCTATCAATGTATTAAGTTATAATAATTATTTAAGATGAAGCTATGAGCATTTTATGTATTTCTACATTAATTATCTAAGTTGGAGGATCCCAATATTAAGTGGAAAAATTACTCGTGTAAGGAGACTTGCTTTTTCTAGAAACTAAGTTATCACCTTTTTGAAAATAAAAGTTAAATGAGTTTCTTAGCAACCGGATTAAACGAGGTCAAATTTGAAAGCACATTCAGCTGTATCTGAACGCGATTTTAAGAATTAATTGAATTCAAGGATCTCATCAAATTGTATGAATAGCCAAACAGTAAATTTGTAGGTTTGAAATATAGTCATTTAGGGACATCTCGACACTCAGGAGATCTCGACACTTTTAAGGAAATACCCCAGTAGACCCCCCTGCACCCTGGTGGCGAAATTTGAAACTGTTGTATTGAAATGACCTGAGAGTGTAGTGCATCATTTTCAATCGAAGGTGTAGTGAAGTCTGAGATTCATCAAGAAAATAACCATCATTTATGTGTCAGGTAAGTGTTTCATAGTTTATAATGCCTGCAGTATAAGATTTACTTTTGTAACAATGATAAATGGGAACGATGGCTTTGATTTTTGGTGATTTTCGAATGACTGGCTAGTAAGATTAGACATTCAAGAACATAGCTGCGCAAGCAAAAAGTTTGCATAACCTGTTAGAGGGCAATGCTGCCATCTTTCACAAAAATGTCTAACTTGGGGAGATCTCGACATTCTGGTCTGGGAAGATCTCGACAGTCGAGTTTTCCCTTATCGGCCTGTCGAATTCTCCCTGATTAGTACATTGTAAATCTTGTATGGTGATATTTCTTTTCTCGATAGTTTGCGAACAAATTAATATTTTTTCTTCTTTTTTATGATATTTTAGGGTTGAAAATGTCTGGCATTTATGATTATAAAGGAGTACTTGGAAAATGGAAGCCTGAAGATATGGCGGCTGCCATACGAGAGGTGAAAGAGAACAAAATGCCACTTGCAACTGCGGCCAAAAAATTTGACGTCCCGAGGAATACATTACGGTCCAGGGTACTAACAGGTGAAGTATCAAACCGGCAAATTGGAAGGGAGCAACATTAGATGATGCTATGGAAAAGGAACTGGTTGAACATTTATTACTGCTGGATTCCAAGGGGTTTGGCATGACCGTAAATGATATTAGGAAACTAGTATTTAAATTTGCGGAGAAAAGGAATCTAACGCACCGGTTCAACAAAGACAGCAGCATGGCAGGATATAACTGGGTATATTCTTTCTTAGAAAGACACCCCAATTTGTCAGTAAGGAAAGCTCAAGGCTTGTCCTATGCACGTTCCAGAGGTCTCAATAGAGACGAAGTACGAAATTTTTTTGACAATTTACGGGAAATGTATGATGCGTTGGATATGTGGGAAGAACCAGCAAGAATTTTTAATGCCGATGAAACTGGACTGCAGCTAATTTTTAAACCTGGTAAAGTGATTTCTTCCAAAGACAAAAAGGATGTGTACCACGCCACGACAGGAGAAAAGGGGTCTACTGTTACTGCTATGGTTTGTAGCAGCGCAACAGGAAATGCCATCCCTCCCTTTGTCATAATGAAGGGTATTAAGAAAAAAACGTCGTATGCCAAAGTTTACCAAATGGATCAACTTTATAGATGTCAGACTCTGGATACATGACCAGCGAAGTATTTAACAAATTTCTTGACCATCTGAACAAATACATATCAAAAGGCAAAATTTTACTCATTATAAATGGACACGCCTCTCACTGCAAAGATCTGGATACACTGAACAAAGCGTCTTTGTTCGGAATTGAGATGCTATGCCTTCCTCCACATAGTACTCACAAATGCCAACCCCTTGATGTTTCATATTTTAAGAGCCTGAAACATTTTTACAATGAAGCATGCAGGAACTTTGTTCATCACCATCCAGGAAAGGGGATCACCAAAGAAGACTTTGCAGAAATATTCAAACAAGCTTGTGAAAAGTCTGCTACGCCAGGAAACTTTACCAATGGCTTTAGAAAATGTGGAATCTATTCATATAACCCAGACATTTTGGAAGAACATATATTTGAACCTGAACTTATGTCTACAACAAATGGTACCGTTATAGTACAGGAAGATGATAACATTCAGAGGTCATCATCACCATCCACATCATCAGCTTCTACGTTATTTTCGAGTTTATCTCCTGTACCAGTAGTACAGATACACTCTGTACGGAATAGGAGAAAAAAACAAGAAACGGACGTTTCAACATCCGTAGAGTACATGAATCAAATGGGCAGAAAAACACCAACACAGGGATCTAGACGTCCGGGAGGAACTCAGCCCAGTTCCTCGAGAGATCTCCATGATAGGTAAAATTACTGTGGCGAGTGCGGCGGGTAGGGGAGACTGGGGACGGTTGTGACGCGGGGCGGTTGTGACAGTCGTCATATTAGCTAAACCATAATTAATACCTGCTTGAAGCAAAGAGAAAGAGTATCAGCATGTTTGTCTGAATGTGTGTCAAAGCATTGCGGTAGCCATCGAGCGACATTAACGCTAGCAGAGGGGTTGGTTACTTTTTAACAGTTAAAAGTAAGTTTTTTTGTTCGATGTCTTTTAGTAATTCTTGTTGAATGGATACAGATAGAGAAATGAAAGTTTTCTCCCCGTTAGTAGTGAAACTTAATAGTGAAATACCAGTGATTACTTTTTATGTAGGATATTTTGTATTGCCATGGCGATTGCTGTTTTCAAAAATAGTGTGTTGGGGTCGGTTGTGACAAATTACGTGGGGACGGTTGTGACACGAGTAAAACATGTTTTTATCATATTTGATGCCCATAATACGCTTGGAGAAGACATAAGTAGGGTAGTGTGACCTAATGAAATATAAAAAAGCTTATAAAGAAGTGAAACTTTTTTTTTTCTTTCGGGCAGCTTTGGAAATGCAACGTCAATCGTAAGTCTTTGCTACGAAACATTCATTCGTAAACGCGATGGAGCCGGCCGGCGCTGTCACAATGAAAACAACGTGTGCATAGGTTATATTGCTCATAATAAAGTGCTTTTGAGCTTACATATACGATGAAAGCAGATATGAGAAATGGTTCCGTTCATTTATGAATAGAAATGTTTCACGTCTGTTCGAGTAGCTCATGCAACTAGCCTTTCAAGAGTAACAAGCTTCAATAAAACAAATAAATGTGAAATCTTTCTTTGATACTTGAAAATTGTTATGAACAGACACGGTTATGACCCACAGGATGTGCATAATGTTGCCAAAACAGACGTTACGAAATTCCAAAAACCTGATATTTTTGTAAAACTTGGTATAAGGCTACTTCAACTGAACGAGACACATTGTTAAATGTTAAACTTTCCCAGATGAAGGTTATGTTGAATTACGTTTAATATTACTTGAATTTAAAAGTGATCTAGACTGTTTTGCTGTATTTTTGAACTTGTCACAACCGACCCCAAGCACTGTCACAACCGCCCCTGGGGCGGGGTCGGTTGTGACATGTTTTCCTTTTTTGTTTAATTTGGTCCTGTGAGTTAACTATTGTACATAGGGAGAAAATTTTAGTGTTTATAAGCAGGCAAATAAACACTTTAACATAAAAACAACTTTAAACCAGCTCACAGGCATTGCTAAGGGATCTATGGGGGAGCAAATGAAAATTGTCACAACCGTACCCAGTCTCCCCTATTACTTTGATGATACCGACGGACAGAAGTGGGTGAAATGTGTTGGAGAATGTAATACGTGGTTCCATGAGGCTTGCGTACAAAATGGGAAGGAAACCCAGTTTCCATGCAACAAATATACATAGTTAAAAGGGGCGATATATATTGTTGCATTGTAATATATGTTTATTACGCAAATCTCTCTTTTCCATATTTCACAGAAGTGAAAAAACATTGTTTTGAATTGTACCTGCCAGCCCGTAGGTGCCTGTCGAGATCTCCCGCAGTTAAGGGAGAAGTGGACATTTTGCTTTTATTTTTTCATAGTATTTATATGACCTATGATGTTTTTCAGGGTAAACCATTACATAGGAATAGTACAGCCTAGTAATGGAATTATTGTTTTCTGTAAAAATAAATAATAAAATCCATAAATATTAACTAGTTATTTATGATTTTTCCTTAAGGTGTCGAGATGTCCTTAAATGACCCTACTATTTCCCTACGGGTGGGAAAGTGGTTAAAAATCGATATGGGGTTACTTACAAACTACTTTTTACGTTAAACAATCATACAATGAACAGTGTAAAAAGAGTAATTGATATATACATAATGTAGATGTATTAAATTAGAATGTAGATGTATCAAATTATAGAATGTAGATGTATTAAATTATAATTTGAAATTCGTTATAGATATCACTCAGTAGCGTACATAAACTTCGGTGCTCTCCCCTGTAAGATTTTGTAAGTGCACCCCCACTCCCCATACGAAAGTATCAAAAAAACTTTCCCTTCTGACTCATAGTGCTATTTTTCTGAATCATGCGCCCTCAAACCTCTTGCGCCCCCCCCCCCCAAGCTGCGGGGGCTTGACCCTCCGAAGCTGGTTTAAAAAAAAAAGACAGCTGGGTGCCATTGAAAAACGAAAAATACAAAACAAAGGGTTATGTATCAGTTTAAAAAAGACATGTATAGTGGAGGTAAATAAAAAAGAGGCCTTCTTTAATTTTTTAGGGGGCCCCACATCTGAAATAACGTAGGGCCTAGTTAAGTCTAAATCCGGCATTGTGTAAATTGTGCAAACAATTCCAAAAAAATCGAAACTAATATTTGAACGTGTTCTACATGCGATGTTTGAAGAGAGCAATTATGTGTGTGAGACGTCTAAATAATAATTCAAACATATGATGTAAAACATGGACGATTCACATAGGTGTGTGCCATCTTATTATTTCAAGTAAGTTTAAAGCATTTCATGAATTTACCATAAATATATAGTATACTATTAATTAACAAGTAAACATATTAGTTTTTCATTCTTGCTGGCTAATTTTTATGAATACCAATTATCATAGGCGTCACCGAGGTCTTATTATTGGGGGGGACGGACATTGATCTCATTTTCGCTTCAAAAATTTCATCGTGCGGTACGATAAAGATCTGTAATTTGGGTAGCCAGAGGGAAGGCGTCTATCCCCCGCCCCCGGGTTTTAGAAACGATTTATGTGCAAAGATTTACAAAGGTATTTTGTTTTTTATTTTCTTATTATGTATACTGAGGATGTTCCCCTTGCCAACCCCCTCTCCCCCCCCCTCGACAGTCAACTGCGCTATCATGGAAAGAAAGAACGGCTATTGAAAAGGACAATTGGTAACAAAACGATTTCTTGGTGTCTTCTCTTGTAATGAACTAGCTGTCGTGGCCGTCACGAAACTTTCTTCTATATCTATCTTATGAATTCCA